>WAAB01001434.1:0-16998 GCA_013389865.1 Piaya cayana | reverse complement strand
CGAGTTCCAATCCCCCTGCCATGGGTAGGGACACCTCCCACTGGATCAGCCCTGTCCAGCCCAAGCCCCACCCAATCTGGCCCTGAACACCTCCAGGGATGGGGCAACCACAACTTGCCTGAGCAACCTGTCCCACTGCTTCACCACTCTCAGAGTGATGAAATTCCTCCTTATGTCTAGTCTAAATATATTAATTAAATAGATTACTACATTAATTAAATATATTCCTGATGATTTTTCATCCGTCTCATGCCACCTCTCCCAGAACCACCTATTTGTATGCCTCCCCACAACAACGGCTGGTGATGCAGGAGCTCATGGGGGTTTTCATGTCCAACTGTACAGACCAGGCATCGGTTCACCTGGAAACAAGGACATTCAAACGGATTTTTGTTTTCAAGGCTTCTTAGAAATAGACAGGAGGGGCTAATATTAGCTCTTCCAGGAATAGTAAGGCGACTAAAAAGAGAACAAAGGTGATAAAATAGACTGTCTGCAGGAGAGGTTTTATTCCTCCAGTCTCTTTTCATCCTCAACAGCCTCTGCCTTTTGTCGCCATTTGATGGAAGATCCCAATAAAACCTTTGGGTCAGCTCTGCGACGCTCGCGGTCAAAGAGGGAGAGGATGAAATGCACATCAGCTAAACCTGATTGCTCTGGTAGGTTTGGCCCTTCAAATACACAGCGGTTGATAAGGAAGGGAGAACCTCCAGCCAGCTCAAGCAGCTCTTCCCATCCGCTTTATTAAAGACCATAGATCACTGCACACCAGGGTGGTAAGCAATAACGCGAAACACTTTGCATTCCCATGAAAGCCCTCACTGTAAAACCCCGAGGGACTTTAGAGAACTGAACTGAACATGCATTTTGCGGATTCTCTGTTCCAGAGATGCTACCCAAAGAGGCAAAGGGAGGTTTGACCCAAATCCCAACAGCCCACATAGAGCTGAAGCGGGATCCTGAGCTCCAGCATCGCCTCTGTGCAACCAGGGTGTGTTTAGCACACCTTCAGGCTCCCACTATCTCCTTTTCCTCATTTCTGACCCCACTACACTGCATTTAACACAAGATTCCTGGGATCTAATGAATGCTCCCCTTTCTGTGAGTTAATATTCCCAATCTCTTTTGAAAAGACCATCTTAAATGATCAATCCCCTGATGGCTCAAAGTTTACACTTTGTTCACCCTGGTCATGAAAGAGAAACACCCTACACTGCAACAAACTGAAATCAGTAATTTGAGCACTGGGTGCAGTTTTGGGCACCACAGGGCAAAAAAGACCTAAAGCTACAGGAGAGCGACCAGAGGAGGGCAAAGAGCTGGGGAAAAGTTTAGAGGGGAAAAGTGTGAGTAGCGGCTGAAGGCACTTGGTCTGTTCAGCCTGGAGAAGAGGAGACTGAGGGGAATCCTCATGACGCTCTGCAGCTTCATCACCAGGGGAGGAGGAGGAGCAGGTGCTGAGCTCTTCTCTCTGGCCACCAATGACAGGACCTGAGGGAATGACAGGACGATGTGCCAGAGGGAGGGTTGGGTTGGACATGAGGAAAAGGTTCTTCACTCAGAGAGCGGTGGAGCCCTGGAACAGCTCCCAGGGAAGCAGTCACGGCAACAACCCTGACCATATTCCAGCAGCACCTGGCCAGGGCCTTTAGCCCCACGGTGTGAATGTTGGGGTGTCCTGTGCAGGGACAGGAGTTGCACTTGATGATCCTTGTGGGTGCCTTACAACTTAGGACATCCTATGCTTCTATGAAGTAGGTTAAGTCCTGCCTTACAAAATCCCTGATACAACTCAGCTGGAGTATCAAACCCCACGAATTAAAATTCTTCCTGGTGTTTAACAAGCTGGGTAACTGCAGCATGGGGAATCGCATAATTTATTTTCAATTTCATGAGTGCATTCAGCATTTTTGGGCCACCACCAGGCCTGGCTTTAGTGGCTTGCAAATTACACACAGAAACACTCAAACTGTACTGAAGTACCAAAGAACATTTTTTTCTCCTTCTCAGAAACAAAGGTTTGACATGTTACTGCCTTATTAAGCCTGTCGTGAATGGGCCTGCTTAGATGACTATAATTACAGGAATTTAGTAAGGTCTTTTATTTTGTATTCTAAGCTAAAAGAGCTAAAAAACTATGGAGCTGGAAGAAATGGAAAATAAAAGACCACTGGACACAAAAGTTTTCCAGGAATCCCATGAGAAGGTGGGAGAAATTGCTGTTTGCAGAAATACGTGTTCTGGATTGGCTTAACAATGCTGGACAGTCATTAAGCAAAGAATATCCACAAGCAACGGGGCTACAAGATGCATGGGAACCACATAAAATCCACAAGGTTGGAAAAGCTCTCTAGGTTCATCTAGTCCAACCATCAGCCCAACCCCACCATGGCTACTAAACCATGTCCCCGAGTTCCACACCACATGGTTTTTTAACCCCTCCAGGGATGAAGACTCCACCACTGCCCTAGGCAGCCACTGTCAAGGCTTCAGTCTTTCAGCAAAGAAATTGTTCCGACTATCCAACTGAAATCTTCCTTGGTGCAACTTGAGGCCATTTCCTCTCATCCTGTCCCTTGTTACTTAGGAGAAGAGCCCAGCACCCACCTCATTGCAGCCTCCTTTCCTGGAGCTACACAGAGCAATGAGGTCTCCCCTCAGCCTCCTCTTCTCCAGACTAAACAACCCAGTTCCCTCAGCTGTTCCTCATCAGACTTGTGCTCCAGAGCTTTCAACAACCTCATTGCCCTCCTCTAGATGCACTCTACATTATAGCATCTTCACGCTGTACCTTGGTTTGAGCTCAAGGGAATGTTTTGGTATTGATGGTTCCAAGAAACAGACCCAAGCCACACATACATGTTCTGGGCTCCAAAACACCTCAAGCATGATTTTCCCAGCGATTCCCCACAGAGTCACCTTTGACTCCCATCTAGTAATTGCCTTCCAGTACCTGCAAGCCAAGCACAAACCTACCAAACCCACACTGGGTGAATGTGGTGGCTGAAATGAATTTTGCCTTTAGAAGAGCTCCACTGATTTCTGTGCAGATCTCAGCCTAGAGCTGTGCTCTGTGGGCCGTGCATCTTGGGCCAGGGCAGAATCCATCCACTTGTTTGCAGAGGTGGTCACTCAGCTCAACAGTGGAGATGCTCTATCTATGTGCACACACAGGGTACCGTGAGGGGAAGGTCTACAGTTCTGTGAACAAGGTGGACTTA
Organism: Piaya cayana; assembly: GCA_013389865.1. Taxonomy (NCBI): domain Eukaryota; kingdom Metazoa; phylum Chordata; class Aves; order Cuculiformes; family Coccyzidae; genus Piaya; species Piaya cayana. Next base: position 13,777 of record WAAB01001434.1, on the reverse strand, counting down.
CAGAAACATAGAACAGTTTGGTTGGAAGAGACCTTAAAAATCATCCTGCTTCAACCCCCTCTGCCATGAGCAAGGACTCCATACCATTTCATAGAATCATAGAATCACCAGGCTGGAAGAGACCCATCAGATCATCGAGTCCAACCATTCCTATTTCTGAAGGTCCTTAAGAGGAGACCTCAATGGTGTGTCCTTCATTGCCCCAAAGGCAACCAAAGAAGGCAACACCCCAGAGCAGAACATGGATACCACCTGCCCTAAAACATACCAAAAACCACAGAAGCACCTTCCAGTGCTTCACCGTGAATTTATTGAGTGTAACTAGAATATCAGGGAAGGGATCCTGCCTCTGTACTCAGCACTGGGGAGGCTGCACCTCAAATCCTGGGTTCAGTTTTGGGCTCCTCACTACAAGAAGGATGTTGAGAGGCCGGAGCATGTCCAGAGAAGGGAACAGATCTAGGTAAGACGCTGGAGAACAAATCTTATGAGGAGCAGCTAAGGGGCCTGGTGCTGTTTAGCCTGGAGGGAAGGAGGCTGAGAAGAGATTCACCACTGTCCACAACTCCCTGAAAGGAGGTTGTAGAGAGGTGGGTGTTGGTCTCTTATCCCAGGTGACAGGACGAGATGAGGTTTANGGTTGGACATGAGGAAAAGGTTCTTCACTCAGAGAGCGGTGGAGCCCTGGAACAGCTCCCAGGGAAGCAGTCACGGCAACAACCCTGACCATATTCCAGCAGCACCTGGCCAGGGCCTTTAGCCCCACGGTGTGAATGTTGGGGTGTCCTGTGCAGGGACAGGAGTTGCACTTGATGATCCTTGTGGGTGCCTTACAACTTAGGACATCCTATGCTTCTATGAAGTAGGTTAAGTCCTGCCTTACAAAATCCCTGATACAACTCAGCTGGAGTATCAAACCCCACGAATTAAAATTCTTCCTGGTGTTTAACAAGCTGGGTAACTGCAGCATGGGGAATCGCATAATTTATTTTCAATTTCATGAGTGCATTCAGCATTTTTGGGCCACCACCAGGCCTGGCTTTAGTGGCTTGCAAATTACACACAGAAACACTCAAACTGTACTGAAGTACCAAAGAACATTTTTTTCTCCTTCTCAGAAACAAAGGTTTGACATGTTACTGCCTTATTAAGCCTGTCGTGAATGGGCCTGCTTAGATGACTATAATTACAGGAATTTAGTAAGGTCTTTTATTTTGTATTCTAAGCTAAAAGAGCTAAAAAACTATGGAGCTGGAAGAAATGGAAAATAAAAGACCACTGGACACAAAAGTTTTCCAGGAATCCCATGAGAAGGTGGGAGAAATTGCTGTTTGCAGAAATACGTGTTCTGGATTGGCTTAACAATGCTGGACAGTCATTAAGCAAAGAATATCCACAAGCAACGGGGCTACAAGATGCATGGGAACCACATAAAATCCACAAGGTTGGAAAAGCTCTCTAGGTTCATCTAGTCCAACCATCAGCCCAACCCCACCATGGCTACTAAACCATGTCCCCGAGTTCCACACCACATGGTTTTTTAACCCCTCCAGGGATGAAGACTCCACCACTGCCCTAGGCAGCCACTGTCAAGGCTTCAGTCTTTCAGTAAAGAAATTGTTCCGACTATCTAACTGAAATCTTCCTTGGTGCAACTTGAGGCCATTTCCTCTCATCCTGTCCCTTGTTACTTAGGAGAAGAGCCCAGCACCCACCTGACTGCAGCCTCCTTTCCTGGAGCTACACAGAGCAATGAGGTCTCCCCTCAGCTTCCTCTTCTCCAGACTAAACAACCCAGTTCCCTCAGCTGTTCCTCATCAGACTTGTGCTCCAGACCTTTCAACAACCTCATTGCCCTCCTCTAGATGCACTCTACGTTATAGCATCTTCACGCTGTACCTTGGTTTGAGCTCAAGGGAATGTTTTGGTATTGATGGTTCCAAGAAACAGACCCAAGCCACACATACACGTTCTGGGCTCCAAAACACCTCGAGCATGATTTTCCCAGCGATTCCCCACAGAGTCACCTTTGACTCCCATCTAGTAATTGCCTTCCAGTACCTGCAAGCCAAGCACAAACCTATCAAACCCACACTGGGTGAATGTGGTGGCTGAAATGAATTTTGCCTTTAGAAAAGCTCCACTGATTTCTGTGCAGATCTCAGCCTAGAGCTGTGCTCTGTGGGCCGTGCATCTTGGGTCAGGGCAGAATCCATCCACTTGTTTGCAGAGGTGGTCACTCAGCTCAACAGTGGAGATGCTCTATCTATGTGCACACACAGGGTACCGTGAGGGGAAGGTCTACAGTTCTGTGAACAAGGTGGACTTACAGAAACATAGAACAGTTTGGTTGGAAGAGACCTTAAAAATCATCCTGCTTCAACCCCCTCTGCCATGAGCAAGGACTCCATACCATTTCATAGAATCATAGAATCACCAGGCTGGAAGAGACCCATTGGATCACCGAGTCCAACCATTCCTATTTCTGAAGGTCTTTAAGAGGAGACCTCAATGCTTTGTCCTTCATTGCCCCAAAGGCAACCAAAGAAGGCAACACCCTGGAGCAGAACTTGGATACCACCTGCCCTAAAACATACCAAAAACCACAGAAGCACCTTCCAGTGCTTCATCATGAATTTGAGTGTAACTAGAATATCAGGGAAGGGGTCCTGCCTNAGCATGTCCAGAGAAGGGAACAGATCTAGGTAAGACGCTGGAGAACAAATCTTATGAGGAGCAGCTAAGGGGCCTGGTGCTGTTTAGCCTGGAGGGAAGGAGGCTGAGAAGAGATTCACCACTGTCCACAACTCCCTGAAAGGAGGTTGTAGAGAGGTGGGTGTTGGTCTCTTATCCCAGGTGACAGGACGAGATGAGGTTTAGATTAGACACAAGTTAAAATTTCTTCCTTGAAAGGGTTCTCAGGCACTGGAACAGCTGCCCAGGGAGGTGGTGGAATCACCATCCCAGGAGGGGTTTAAAAGATGGGCAGACAAGGTGCTCAGGGATGATTTGGTATTGGACAGGAACAAATGGACTCCATGATCTCAACGGTATTTTCCAACCAACAATTTGATGATTCTCTCAACAACGTGATGCAGCCCTGACATCAGCCATGGGAAGGGCAGAGAGGCTATAGTGATCAATCCTGGCATTTGGGGAAAAGCAGGTGAATAGAAGCTTGGTTTCACTCATTTTTGTATTCCTGCAACTGCCCGATTCTGCTGTGGGAGGACACAGATTCTCCCAGATGAGCCCAAAGCCAGCTCCTGCCTCAGTTTCTGCAGAATCATCACGTGCAGACAGGGAATATTTACCTGCACAGGTATAAAAGTGAGTACAGAACAAAACAGCTTCTCAAGTTGCATCTTTTCCTTGCCAATTTGGGCAGCTGACAGCAAATAACGTCTTGGCCCTGCTGTACCTTCCCTGCAATGGGAGCAAGACTGGGAATCCCACAAGGGATGTGTGGATCTGATCCTGTGAAGACTGTCTGGTTTGGATCAGCAGCCAGCAAGGCATCTCAGCGCCCTGGGCGCACACAGCTCCTCCAGACAACCCTCAGCATCTATTAGCAGCATCTGCTGCTAATAAACACGGAGAAGCCAAGCTACCAGCTTGCTGCTATTTTTGGCTTAGAAGCCTGTTTTGAAAGCAAAGGAAATTTCCAGCTTTCACAAAGGATCTGAACCTTCTTTTATGTGGGAAACTACCTGCTGTATGTTCCCACCAGGCATAAACCCACATCCAGATTCTTTAAATTACCCGAAATGCTATTAAGCTTAATTTCCAAACCAGAAGCTGAAGCATGCTGCCAAAAGAGAGAAAAGAAGCTATAAATTAACATTAGCCACAAGCATAACATAAACCCAAGTCTGTGCTGCTGAGCCGGAGAGAGACGGATGAGCCATCAGCTGTTCACGCACAAGGAGCATGATCCTTGATGATCGATGATCATCAAGCTCAAGGATCAATGAACCTTCCAGCTCAGGACATTCCATGATTCTAAGGACACCAAGCACTGGTGAAGATCCCTTTTCCTGTGCCACCAGAGGCTCTTGGAGTTAAGCCACATGTTCTCGAGACCCAGGCAAGGAGATTTGCACAGTCCATGCCATGAGAGTCCCACAAAAGCCCTAAGCTCCAAAATGAAGCAGTGCTAATGGTCAAAAAATCTGACAGCTCAAATCTTTACAGACTGGCAAGAGAACGAGCTCTCTTTCCACTGAAACACATCACAGAGCACAACATCAGAATAAGCACTTTCATCACAATCCTTGCGGTCAAAAAGACCCCAAGTCATTGCAGATTTAAGTTGACACCTTATATAATCGTAGAATGGTTTGGGTTGGAAAAGATCTCAAAGCCCATCCAGTCCCACCCCTGCCATGGGCAGGGACACCTCCCACTGGATCAGGGGCTCCAAGCCCCATCCAACCTGGCCTTGAACCCCTCCAGGGATGGGGCAGCCACCACTGCTCTGGGCAACCTGGGCCAGGGCCTCACCACTCTCATCATGAAGAATATCTTCCTAATTTCTAATCCAATCTTGTCTTTTATTGTCTTACTTTTGTCTGATTAATCCACATAATAGGTATAAACCAGTCTCAAGGAAAAACACAGAACTTGAGTAACTATTACATATTAGGAAAAATATCTTTACTGACAGACTGGGGGAGTCTCCATCCCTGCAGGGGTTAAAAAAACATGTTGTCGTGGCACTTTTGGACATGGTTTAGTAGACACGGTGAGGTTGGACTTATAGTTGGACTGGATGAGCTGCAAGGGCTTTTCCAACATTAATAATTCTACGATTCTATAAACCGAGATCTCAGTTTGGTTACTCAGACATCTTATTAGCACTCAATGTTCCCAGTGGAATTCTGTCACCACTCAGATCTCTCACATGGATCTCAAGGTGTGAAGGGTTTTGAAGCCTGGCTCAAGCCACAGATCACCTAAAAATCATTGATTCATGCAATCATGCTTTTAATTCCTTTGGGCCAAGTGCCAGCAGCCTGCCTGTGCCTAACATGAGTAAAACAGGAGCCAGAGGAGCGTGGGACTAAGGCACATGAGCCAAATGCAACATGAAGCTGCAGCTCAAAGGCCAGTTTAAAGCAAAACTCCTGAACTAATACGCTCCTTGCATTTCTGTTCCAAACCAAGATGCAGTTTTTCCCACCACTGACAGAATTCGAGTAGGTAGTGAGGATCAAGTCAGGACTGGGAAGAGCTTTGGGCTGGCAGTGCTGCAGGGATGGGAAACCACCACTCAATGTCCTTCCTTCTCAACCCTAGAGAAAATCATTGCAACCAGAGAATTCACAGGCTGCAATAGTAGCGAGGGACCAACCTGGAGGGGCTCTCCCAGGGATGCTGTGCAGCTTCCCCTCACACACACAAGCCCAAACTCTCGTGCCTGCTCCACCACCTGCCTTGCTCTCCCTCCCCCCATCTTTGCCGCATTGTGTACGATCCAGAGCCCTGAATATTCACCTCCTTCCAAAACTACCCAGGCTCTGATTAGGGAATGAAACATGCGTCACTGTATCCACACATCAAAGACCTCACAGCCACAGCATCCACAAGGATGGGGAAGGAAGGAGCAAGCAGAGGTGATGGCAGGGACTGGTTTTGCACAGGGGAGCTCCCCATTGAGAGTTTTGTCAGCGTGTATTTAAAGATCTGGAAGGCTGTGGCTCCTCTGAGCTTTCATAATCCCTGCTCAGCACAAACCCAGCATCACCAGCCCTCCTCCCTCCCCTCGCAACCCTTCTCAGCATCCAAACAAAGTGTCAGCTGGAGACTGATGTCAGCCTGAAATCTGCTGGCAAAAAGTTGTTTTCGCATTTTTGTTTTTCCACTTAAGTCTGCGTTACCCACAATGACTCAAATATTCAGGTAGCTCAGATAACAGCAACCAGCATCTCCAGCATGTGCTAAGAGGAGACTGTCACAAATGAGAAGCCAGTCTCTTTCAAACACCTTGAGATGCTCCAATCTGCTTTGCTTTTCCTGAACAGCCAAGTCCTTTTTTATCCCCCTCTTCCCTATCCTTTGATTAAAAAAAAAGAAATTACTGTTTTTCAGATTCTAATTTTGCCTCCAGACCCTCTCAGCCTGAACCCATCACTAAGCACCTCCTGCACCATCCCCAGAAAAGGTGCTGGAGCTTTCTGTTTCCTGATCCTTGTGAAAATCTCCAAGCCCCATCCAAGCTGGCTTTGACCCCCTCCAGGGATGGGGCAGCCACCACTGCTCTGGGAAACCTGGGCCAGGGCCTCCCCACCCTCATAGCAAAACATTTCTTCCAGACTCACTTTCCTTGGTTATTGTTTAGAGATCCCTCTGAAGCAGCACATGGAGCACAGCTCAGAAGCCACTGCTTTATCTAACACCCCTGAGGCACCAGTTGCATCCCGGCAATTTCCCACAGCTTCACAGCCACCCAGCAACCCTCAAATTCTCTAAAGAGAGACAATGCCTGGACGACAGAGAAGGATAGCACCTTAGACACTGACTTATCTTTGGGAACTTTCCTTGGTTATTGTTTAGAGATCCCTCTGAAGCAGCACATGGAGCACAGCTCAGAAGCCACTTCTTTATCTACCACCCCTGACGCACCAGTTGCATCCCGGCAATTTCCCACAGCTTCACAGCCACCCAGCAACCCTCAAATTCTCTAAAGAGAGACAATGCCTGGACGACAGAGAAGGATAGCACCTTAGACACTGACTTATCTTTGGGATGAAACCCTAATTCTCAGATCAGTTATCTCGTAGTGCTCAGAACTCGTAAGTGAAGAATCCATTTACGTCACACATACATGAAGAAGCCCATCTTCCTTCTGTGCAAACCAGCACAAAATCCACAAATACTGAGAGTCCCTTTCTTCAAGTAGTCACAAGGAAAACACAAGGGGCGATGGCTATAAATTGCTCCTGGGGGCATTCCAATCAGATTCCTGAAGAAAATTCCTCACCTTGAGAACAACGAAACATTGGAATGATCTCCCCAGGGAAATGGAGGCTTCCTCTTCACTGGACATTTTGAAGGTTCAGCTTGCCAGGGTGCTGGGCCATCTCATTTAAACTACAGATGACCTAAAACATTGGATCAGCTGCTTCCTGAGCTCCTTTCCAACCTGGTATTCCCTGATTCTGTGAAATGCCGCTACTCCGTGATGAACAACTAATCCCACGTGGTTTACCCTACTGCAGAGAACTTCCCAACACTCATCCCAGTGGTTCTGACAGCAAAGGGATTTCAGCAGAAGCAGTAGGGTACAGAGAGGTGCTAGAGCTACCTCTGCCCTGCCCAAGCAGCCAGCAGCACATCTTCAGCCTCCTGATCCCATGTCAAAGCCTTCGACCCTCCCAGCACCACCAAGTCACCCAGACAGAGCAAGCTGCAAGGTGCTGAGGATGCCCCAGAGGTCAGCGACACACAGCGCCTCTCTTCAGCCAACAGGTCTACAAGCTTTCTGTCCCGGCACCTTAGCAGGAATTCTCTGTGCCCAAACACCCTGCAGGATACCTCAAAAACCTCAGTGCCTTTCTCTCCTTTCACTCCTCTCCCCACTACTAAATAAGAGCCTGCAGACCTCATTTTTAAAATGATGGTTCTCATCATACTCGGGGAGAACTATTTTTGTTTAGGGATGCAGCAAAGAAATGGCATAAATTATGCTTGAGAAAACCCTTTAGCATTTTAAGAGGCATTGGAAAGAACCAACTTCAGAACGGTGCCTTATAATGGATGTCTCCATGGATACCTCTTTGTCAGCACCTCATTAGGTAAAAGCCGAGACGTGTAAGAGCATCTTCTGCATTTCAGAAGGTACCTCAAAAACACTAATTATGCAGATCTCCATCNCACATCAAAGACCTCACAGCCACAGCATCCACAAGGATGGGGAAGGAAGGAGCAAGCAGAGGTGATGGCAGGGACTGGTTTTGCACAGGGGAGCTCCCCATTGAGATTTTTGTCAGCATGTATTTAAAGATCTGGAAGGCTGTGGCTCCTCTGAGCTTTCATAATCCCTGCTCAGCACAAACCCAGCATCACCAGCCCTCCTCCCTCCCCTCGCAACCCTTCTCAGCATCCAAACAAAGTGTCAGCTGGAGACTGATGTCAGCCTGAAATCTGCTGGCAAAAAGTTGTTTTCGCATTTTTGTTTTTCCACTTAAGTCTGCGTTACCCACAATGACTCAAATATTCAGGTAGCTCAGATAACAGCAACCAGCATCTCCAGCATGTGCTAAGAGGAGACTGTCACAAATGAGAAGCCAGTCTCTTTCAAACACCTTGAGATGCTCCAATCTGCTTTGCTTTTCCTGAACAGCCAAGTCCTTTTTTATCCCCCTCTTCCCTATCCTTTGATTAAAAAAAAAGAAATTACTGTTTTTCAGATTCTAATTTTGCCTCCAGACCCTCTCAGCCTGAACCCATCACTAAGCACCTCCTGCACCATCCCCAGAAAAGGTGCTGGAGCTTTCTGTTTCCTGATCCTTGTGAAAATCTCCAAGCCCCATCCAAGCTGGCTTTGACCCCCTCCAGGGATGGGGCAGCCACCACTGCTCTGGGAAACCTGGGCCAGGGCCTCCCCACCCTCATAGCAAAACATTTCTTCCAGACTCACTTTCCTTGGTTATTGTTTAGAGATCCCTCTGAAGCAGCACATGGAGCACAGCTCAGAAGCCACTGCTTTATCTAACACCCCTGAGGCACCAGTTGCATCCCGGCAATTTCCCACAGCTTCACAGCCACCCAGCAACCCTCAAATTCTCTAAAGAGAGACAATGCCTGGACGACAGAGAAGGATAGCACCTTAGACACTGACTTATCTTTGGGATGAAACCCTAATTCTCAGATCAGTTATCTCGTAGTGCTCAGAACTCGTAAGTGAAGAATCCATTTACGTCACACATACATGAAGAAGCCCATCTTCCTTCTGTGCAAACCAGCACAAAATCCACAAATACTGAGAGTCCCTTTCTTCAAGTAGTCACAAGGAAAACACAAGGGGCGATGGCTATAAATTGCTCCTGGGGGCATTCCAATCAGATTCCTGAAGAAAATTCCTCACCTTGAGAACAACGAAACATTGGAATGATCTCCCCAGGGAAATGGAGGCTTCCTCTTCGCTGGACATTTTGAAGGCTCAGCTTGCCAGGGTGCTGGGCCATCTCATTTAAACTACAGATGACCTAAAGCATTGGATCAGCTGTTTCCTGAGCTCCTTTCCAACCTGGTATTCCCTGATTCTGTGAAATGCCGCTACTCCGTGATGAACAACTAATCCCACATGGTTTACCCTACTGCAGAGAACTTCCCAACACTCATCCCAGTGGTTCTGACAGCAAAGGGATTTCAGCAGAAGCAGTAGGGTACAGAGAGGTGCTAGAGCTACCTCTGCCCTGCCCAAGCAGCCAGCAGCACATCTTCAGCCTCCTGATCCCATGTCAAAGCCTTCGACCCTCCCAGCACCACCAAGTCACCCAGACAGAGCAAGCTGCAAGGTGCTGAGGATGCCCCAGAGGTCAGCGACACACAGCGCCTCTCTTCAGCCAACAGGTCTACAAGCTTTCTGTCCCGGCACCTTAGCAGGAATTCTCTGTGCCCAAACACCCTGCAGGATACCTCAAAAACCTCAGTGCCTTTCTCTCCTTTCACTCCTCTCCCCACTACTAAATAAGAGCCTGCAGACCTCATTTTTAAAATGATGGTTCTCATCATACTCGGGGAGAACTATTTTTGTTTAGGGATGCAGCAAAGAAATGGCATAAATTATGCTTGAGAAAACCCTTTAGCATTTTAAGAGGCATTGGAAAGAACCAACTTCAGAACGGTGCCTTATAATGGATGTCTCCATGGATACCTCTTTGTCAGCACCTCATTAGGTAAAAGCCGAGACGTGTAAGAGCATCTTCTGCATTTCAGAAGGTACCTCAAAAACACTAATTATGCAGATCTCCATCCTGTAACTGATGTATACCTCCACGTTCAGGTGACAAAATGGATAAGCCAAGCTGTGGTAGGAAAGGAAGGCGAGGTATTTTATTTAGGCTCATTTCTTACTATTGCTGTCATTTCAACAATTACCAGAGACTGGTGAACCCCTTCAGGCCACGAAAGTGCTTTCACCCCCACATCTTTTTCTTTAGAAGAGTAAGATAGAAAGGAAGAGATAAATGGAGAGGCAGAATACAGAGAGCAGCATCCCAGGCATCTTTGGTGCCTGAAAGAAAAAGAAGCATCAGTGTCTCCAGGACCAGCCAGGACCTGGCACCTGGGGATAGACAGCCTAGAGGAGTTAAGACAAGCACTCCTTCTAGATAACTCCACAGATTTGTGACTAATTAGTCACTAATACATCAAGGAAAACAAAAATCCAGCTCTGGCAGAGGTCATCAACGCTGCAGTCTCCCGACTCCTGATGCTGCTGGGAGCCCACTGAGATCCTAGCACAGCTTAGAGCCACCACAGGGAAGGGTTTTTCTCTATCTCTGAGCAGTCCCTGTACGTCAGTCTAATTCACAGGAGAAAACCTTTAGCCTGCTCTCAATTATGCTGATGTGCAAGAGCCTCACAGGACTATCTACCCGCTGGGGACTGCTGGCATGCTGCTTCTTGGCTGCATCGCCTTCCCCGCTTCCCAGGTGGGAGCAGAGAAACAGGGACCTCTGGAACAGGGGAAAAGTCTCCCACCAGCAGCCAGCTGGGTATCCAACCCACCCCCTCCACACCCACACACACACCCACACACACACCCCCCAAGCCTCAGGACTAGAACCTGCAGAAATGACCTCCAGGGAAAATAAAATCCCACTGAATCCTTAGGGGGATAATCCAAGATAAGACCTGCCTATCGGAGACAATTTTTACTGGAGATCTTCCTGTGCAGTATTTCTATTTTGAGCACACTGCTTTGAAAGCTCAGGAGCAAAGTGGAGCCCTGCCAGGTTTCTCACATCCACAACAAAGACAGCTCACCTGAGGAGCTGCCACTATAGCATTTTAAAAAGAAACTGGGGTTCAGTCTGAGGACTGAGAAGTTTGGGTAAGGCAGAAAGTTGGATCTGCATATTCGTACAGGCAAAAAATCAGAGTCTTGGAGTACTGTGGTGGCCCCAGCACATTCTGCCTCTTACCAGCTCAGCTTCAGCATAAAACTGGGTTCAGACTTAGAGAGATGGATAGAAACATCAGGAAATGCCCAGAATGCATGAAATTTTGTCTGCAATTAAAGCTGAGGACAGGCTGAGGGAGCTGGGGTTGTTCAGCCTAGAGAGGAGAAGGCTGTTGGGAAACCTTAAAGCAGCTTCCAGCGCCTGAAGTGGCTCCAGGAAAGCTGGGGAGGAGCTCCTGATCAGGGAGGGCAGGTAGAGGATGAGGGGAAAGGTTTTTCAGCTGAAAGGGGACAGATTTAGAAGACAACTTAAGAAAAAATGTTTTGCTGTGAGGGTGGGGAGGCCCTGGCTCAGGTTGCCGAGAGCAGAGGTGGCTGCCCCATCCCTGGAGGGGTTCAAGACCAGGTTGGATGGAGCTTGGAGCCCCTGATCCAGTAGGGGGTGTCCCTGCCCATGGCAGGGGTTGGAATTGGATGGGATTTGATGTTCCTTCCAACCCAAACTATTCTGTGATTCTGTGATATGGTTTACTCGGAAGGGTTGCCGAGTTAGAAGCCGTTTCCCTCCAAGCATCATCTTGCTAGGAAATGGTTTGCTCACACCCTTCTCCAGAGTTCACACAAAGTCCAGTTTATGTGTCTCAACCTAAAATTAAAGGTCAGTTCTTAGTGTCTCCATCATCCACGTCCACAAGGAGGATAGCAGCACTTCCCCATTCCCATGGGAAAGGTGTGGCAGCCTGTGTCAAGCAGAGACAACACGAGGAGACCCTGCAAACATGTTACATCACTACTTCTTATGCTTTGCTCCTTGGTGGCTGTTTCATCAAAATCCCTCTGCTGCTCATTTGCTAAAACCTTCTTCAATCCCTGAGAAATTCCAGGTGTTGATGAGAGACGTACTAAATCATGTCAGTCTCCCTGTTTTCTCTAACTATTCCACACCAGTGGTCTCTACCACCGCCTGATCCACAGCCCTCCTGCCTTCCACACCCAGATGGAGCCATCCTTTGCTCCCACATCGTCCTTTAATCTGAGGGCACACCAACGCTGGGCAGAGGAACTGCAAACTCACCTTCTCTTCCTGCCATGTGATTTGTGGCTGAGCAGTGACCGTACCCCCACTGAACAGACCAAAGCGTTTTATTTCACCTGCCACACAAACGTCGGGGGATTTAATTATGCAAGAACAGGCTCCCTTATGGCCCATTTTCATTATTAGTCCTGTACCTGAGGCTGTGTGAGCAGAAATAGTATGAGATTTTCTAATGACGATTACTTGTATTTCTAGAGTGCCTATCATAGAATCACAGAATGTCTGGGGTTGGAAGGGACTCCTAAGGATCATCAAATCCAACTCCTGTCCCTGCACAGAACACCCCAACACTCACACCGTGGGGCTGAGGGCCTTGGCCAGATGCTGCTGGAATATTGTCAGGCTTGATGACTGCTTCCCTGGGAACTGTTCCAGGGCTCAATCACCCTCTGCATGAAGAACCTTTTCCTAATGTCCAACCTAACCCTCCCCTGGCACATCTCCTCCTCCTTCCCTGGTGAGGAAGCTGCAGAGCATGATGAGTTCTCCCCTCAGTCTCCTCTTCTCCAGGCTGAACAGACCCAGTGCCTTCAGCTGCTCCTCACACTCTTCCCCTCTAAACCCTTCACCAACTCCATGTTCTCCTCTGGACACTCTCCAGCAGCTTTAGATCCTTTTCATCCTGTGGCACCTAGAACTGCACCCAGTGCTCAAGGTGCAGCCAAATAGAATCCCTCAGCACTTTATTTATGCCTGAACTCTACGCACCTCGTAATGCAGCAGCTCTTTAACACATACAGGCATCTGGGTGTGAAAGGAGGGAACGTCCCCCAACCTGTGACAAGGCTTAGGGATACGATTTAGTAGTGGACAGGTAGAGTTGGACCTGATGATCTCAAAGGTCTTTTCCAACTTAGGGATTCTATGAGTCTAAGGCAGCAAAAGGAAAAAGCTTACACAGAGAGTTTCTCAGCACTGAGACATTTGGCACAGTCCTACCAAATCAACCAGTCACAGAATCCTAGAATCATGGAATCATAAAGGTTGGAAAAGACCTCTAAGCTCATCCAGTCCAACTGTCAGCCCAACCCCACGGTGTCTGCTAAACCCTGTCCCCAAGTGCCACAGCCACACAGTTTTTGAACCCCTCCAGGTATGGAGACTCCACCACTGCCCTGGGCAGCCTCTGCCAGAGCTTCACCACTGTCAGTAAAGACATTTTTCCTAATATCCAATCTAACCCCTTTGGGATACTGCCATGCAGACACAGGGGCAGCTCTGCAGACGCATGGGGAGTACAGGAGATTTTGTGTTCTGAACATGCTGTAAACAGGTTTCTTTGGTCGGCCCTTCAGGCGGGAGACAGTGCTGTAAGACACAGATAATGCTGTTGTGGCAGGGACCCTAAAGCAAACATCAACACCCTGCAGGTTGCCGAGAGCTCAGAAGAGGTTCAGTCACTTCTCAAACACAGGAAGGAAGCAGTGCGATTTCAGAGAGCACTTCAGAGTCTCAGACACTGATTTCTAAAGGGCAGACTTACGCAAACCTGAACTTTGAGCATTTTTTCTCCCAACTGTTTTCTCTACGAATCCCTCTCATAGAACAAA
>WAAB01001430.1:3912-29304 GCA_013389865.1 Piaya cayana | reverse complement strand
CCCTTGGATCATCTTTATAACCCTATTCTAACACTTCCATATCCTGTCAAGTTGGTTTTTAACTCCCCTGGCTGGGTCTATACTGTTCTGGGTCTGTACTATTCTGGATCCAGATATTTAAGGAAATTGAGTCATGGCAGAAAGGCACAGCAGGGAAACTACTTTTGGGAAAAGTGAAGGTGGGATGATGTCTTAGTTTTCCAAGAATACTTTTTAGCACGTCAAAGTCTGTGTTGTTTTTCCAAAATTTACCAGCTGACAGTTTGATACCATGGCCCTAAAAAACCCTGCTTTCATGTGAAATAAAGAAAAAAGCTCCATTTGGGTTGTGGCAGATAGAATCCATACAGAAATCTGAGGTTAATTGTATTTGATGGGGTAAAATTGAATCTAATTTTATAATCAGCACGTACAGCAATCCAGAAAAATCAACCTCTTTTATAGAAAAAACCAAATTATTTTCCTCTTCCATAGTAATTCAAAACAGTGTTGGCTCATTGTGAAGATTCACAATGAACAAAATATAAAGTTTTGAAAAATAAGAAAATAGCCTCTTAAAAATGCAGTTATCCAAAATAGTGCCTGCGTTCATAATCTTTAACAATCTTTAAGTATGTTTGCTTGTGTTATTGCACCATTAATTGCTCTATTAATACATTTTTAACAAAAGAGAAAACATATCGTTTAAAAAATTAGTCAAATATATAGAAAATAACGTAACCACGTCATGAATATTGTGATTTCATGATCAGTCTCAGACCAGTTTATTTTGTTCTGGGGTTTTTTTGATCCGTGCTTTTTATCACTACAGTTTAAACGTAGTTTCAAGAAAATTTCATTATTAAACCTAATGACGTGTTGTCTGATATTTCAGTTTTCTGTTCATTTTCTGTTCATTAAAATCAGTGACGCCTTTATAAGTATCAGTAAATGAGTTAGATAGCCCAGCTCACAGAATTTCTTTGAGTTTCAATTCAGGATAAGGATGTTTGTGAGTGGTGGCACCCAAAGAGTCTCAGGAAACTGTAGAACAGCAAAATATGGCAGGGAAAAAATGATAAAGACAAATTCTCCGCTGCTGTTGGCCTTTCTAAGGGGTAAAACTTGAACAAGGCAATTAACTAAAATAAGGTATTTTGGATGGAGGTCAGGGAGAAGGACTGTGAAGCGGAAGAGAAGAAAGAGCTTCTGGGGACTAGAACAAAGGGGCAGTGAACAACGTAGGTTAAAATGCACATTGTGAATTTAGCTCTGTGTTCATAATAGGAAGACAACAGTCTAGCCTAGAACTAAGAAAAAGGGGCTTGAGGCCCGTTCCTGAGATCAAATTCCCAGATTCGGTGAGAAGCAACTTCTTTGCTTCGCTGCGGAATGAGAAGTTGAGCGAGGTCTGTGAAATTTCACAGGGCAGCTCATCCATCTCATTCCTCAAACCAGCACAGGTCAAAGGCCGTGTGCTGTTTGCTTTGAGGGTTTTTTTTTTTTGATGTCTTGGAAATAGGGAACTTCTCTGTACAATCACAACTGAAATCCCATTTCTAGAAGGAAACTGAGATATTATTGGATATCAGTGCTTATGAGTATGATTTCAAGGGACTCTTTCCATGCATAATGCTCAGTAGCAACCAACACAGCTTTGCTTTTATAAAAAAAGTCCAATGTGCAGTTAAACCTACATGTAAGTGGTGAACAAGTCTGAAATATTTTAAAATGAGCAGCAGGACCAACAAACTTTTCGCAGTTCTGCAGTGCAAACGACTTGAAAAAAAATTGCAACAGAGTCTGAAATAGAAAGTTAGAGTGTTTTCAATGAATCTGTTTTCAGCAATGCTAGATTTCTAAATAGAATTATAAAAATATCAAGGATTAGGTGAAATAAAAGACTAAAATGTTAAACGTCCTTCATCCTTACTAGAAATTCTTTTGGAAAATTGCACTTTTGGAAAAAAAATGTTTTTAGAGGGGGAACAATTGATATTTTTTAATCTGTTGAATACTGAAGCACAGTTGGTGCTGAGGGACATGGTTTAGTGATTGATGGGAATGGTTGGACTCGACGATCCGGTGGGTCTCTTCCAACCTGGTTGATCTATGATTCTATGATTCTAATTTCCCATTTTGTTAATCTACATTTGAAGCATTTCTGTTCTTTTCTCTTGTGATGGGAAAGTTTCTAAGAGTTACAGAAGATAGGCTAGAAAGACAACTATGGTGTGTGCTGACTAAAGTCTCCTAGGTAACCATCAAGTCCTGCTTTCAACAAGTATTTAAGGTGATTCCCTCATTCCCGTAAGAGGTGAAAATGTTTTTGGAGAAATGTATCTGGTTAGTCTCATAGAATTATAGAACTGCCAGGTTGGAAGAAAAAGTGATGTCCAAACACCTTTCTAATCGAAAGATTAGAACATGCTGTGTGATGTTTCCAGAATTTTTACTGACTTATACAGAAAATATTATAACATTCAGGTGACATTCCCAAATACATGAGTTTAAAGCTCTGACTGTGCTGAAGTAGTGGAGGAATTCTATCCTCTGTCCCAGTTCCTGAAGCTGTTTATGTATCTTACCAGTGGCTGTTAGGCAGGAAAATGCACAAGGAGTCTCTAAGAGAAGAGACCATAAACCAGGTTCTCTCTCTCCGTCTTGGCAACAGAAAAATTTCCATCAAGGACCTTCAGAACTGTGTTTTAGTAGAAGCTTTGAGAGACTCTGAGAATAACCACACACTTCCACAGATTCTGGATGGTATAGCTATTGTGCAAAAACATTACATGAACTTGTGACTTCAAAAAGATCGATACTTTCTGCATATTCTTCGTAGTAATCATGCTGTTAATCATGATGTCAAAAATTATGTTTATTCAGAGGTTTGTCCTTCCATTCTTTTTTGATTTTGCATACAAGCAGATTGACTGGCGCTGCTGCATAAGAATTGAAGTACAGAACTTAAATCCTTTTCAGAAACTCTACCTGCATTATAGCATTGCTCTAGGAGAATATTAGGGCTCTTTAAAGATCCACAGGTAGACATTAAACCACTTTTTTCCTGAGATTTGGCATGGCTGGACTCGATGATCAGGTGGGTCTCTTCCAACCTGGTGATTCTATGATTCTATGACCATCCTATACTTTAGGCACAGATTAAGTGTCTAGAGAAGTGAGTTCCCACCCTATGACTTAATTATTCACCCTCTTGATATTNCTTCCAACCTGGTGATTCTATGATTCTATGACCATCCTATACTTTAGGCACAGATTAAGTGTCTAGAGAAGTGAGTTCCCACCCTATGACTTAATTATTCACCCTCTTGGTATTTCTACAGCCAAATAATAAACTAAGAACTCTACTTTTTTGATTGTTTGCCTGAATATAACTTGCCCTAAATAAAGAGTTGTAGGCAGAATGTTTTAAATTTTCCAATTTCAGATACTTTTAAAAAAAATTGATAACAGTAGTATTTAAAATTCAGTAGCAAATAAATGACTATCAAACATATCCCTGGAGGTGTTTAAGGCATGGGTGGACGAGGTGCTGAGGGACATGGGTTAGTGTTTGATGGGAATGGTTGGACTCAATGATCTGGTGGGTCTCTTCCAACCTAGTGATTCTATGAATCTATGATAACTACCTTTCCTACATTTCTAGCTGTAATATTCATAGCTTTAAAGAGAAATATTTAATAGAAGAAATTGCTGAGCCCTCATTGACAGTGAGATATTTTAGGATAGTTAAGAGTTCCACCCAGACTCATCAGAAGTAAAACATCAAATGTACAGGTAAACACGAAGGTTGTTACAGATATCGTGAGGACAGGCAGCTTCAGAAGAAATAGAGAAATGTGTCTGCGAAGATTTTTGTAAATAGCTACGGCCACATAAACAATGACACTTTATTTTCCTGATCAAATTTTTACTGTTCAAATTCCCAGTAGTTTTTTCTGGGCTCCGGTGATCCCATAAATATGTTAATTAGAAAATTATTGACTGTTTTTACACTTCTCAGTTCTCAGCTGCTCCAGATCCTGCTTTTAGGACAGAGAAATCTTTAGCTGAGGTGTGTGTGTCTTACACAACACACAATTGCCCAGCTTATTTTCTTTCCAAAGAAATGTGCATATTAAAAATGTATTAGGAATCAAAACAGATCTTCATTTTGTTCAAGTCAGGGGATGAGAATCTGGTAAAATTACTGGAATCTTCCTTTACTTTCTGGCTCCTCCATCTTGGGTTGTGAGACTCAAAGTTCTAATTATATTTTTCTGAGGCAAAAAGGGCTCAGTACTTTTGAAATATCAAAATATCTGACTGTATGCTCTGATCGTTCTTGCATGGCCTTTTATTCCTGACAGTCATTTTCAGTTAGTCACTTGAGACAATCTGTAAGTGCTCTTAAGGTACAGATGGGGCAGCTCAACGAAGTCAGTTATCCAAATAACAATGACCTGTGGTATTTTCTTATGTTTCCTTATGTCTCCTTTGGTTTGTATAGATACCTGAGGTCCAGACTCCGATCTGCTGGGGTAAGTTGCGGGCTACACTGGAACTCTCTATATAGATCTAAAAATACAGACATTTGCAGACAACATCCCCATAGACATAAAGACAAGGCAATGAATAAAATTCTTCACAGAAAGGGTCGTTAGGCAAAGCAACAGCCCAGGGAGGTGGTTGACTCGCCTTCCCTGGAGGGGTTTAAGGGATGGGTGGATGAGGAGCTGAGGGACATGGTTTAGTGATTGGTAGGAATGGTTGGACTCGATGATCCCATGGGTCTCTTCCAACCTGGTGATTCTATGATTCTATGATGTATCCCCACCTAAAACTTCATTCTTGACTGATGAGCAAAGCATAGAGTGACTTGTTTAGGCTTAATGAGCTGAATTTTAGAAGCCCAAGTCAGATGAGATGAATGGCAACTGGACTTAATGTTCTCGAAGGTCTTTTCCAGCCTAGGGATTCTATAATTCTGTCAATACCATTTACTGAAAAAAAAATGTAAGGAAGGTATGTAAGCTATCTCTACAACAAATAGGGAGCTCATAGCAGCCTAGAATGAGAGAATAAATGCCCCCTTTGCAAATTCTGGTTTGCTATAGCTAGGTGGCTACCGGCATGGGAGTACTGAGTATAGAGAGTAAGTTCTGACAACTAACTGGTTTCTGTGTTTCTTATGCCTAAAATTCACTTCTTCCTTATCTATGGCCTTTATGGTCTTATCATAGAATCACAGAATCATAGTATCACCAGGTTGGAAGAGACCCACCAGATCTTCAAGTCCAACCAAAGACTTTAAAAACTTTTTATTACAGAGAGCAAACCAATCTTGCATCCCTCAGAGGGTCACGGGAATATCTCACATTTGTGGTACCTTGGAACCTGAAGGAAATTGGGGACACAAATAGTCGCCTACAACAAAAAGTTCCAATATCTCCCTGACAATGATGCTGTGGCTCCCAGTGGACTATGTGGCCTTGGCTGGACAATAAGATGTAAAAAGAACAAGTAGGTTTCAATATTAGAAAAAAAGGATGAGAAATACTAATTAAGGTTATGTGGCACTGCTGGGAAATAAAAAAAATAAAACAGCTGAGTACGTACAGGAGACATATAAGGTGTGCGTCATCTTAGGATAGTCACTCAATATTTCTATTATCAGTTGACCCTCCCCTCTGTGTCTAGATGGAAGATGAACGGCAGAACATTTCAGTAATTAAAGCCTGAGACCTGGGAGATCTGACTGTCACTTGGGCTCTACTCTATCCTCTCCTATAGCTGTTTAAGTCAGGGAAAAGTCACTAACGTCTGGATTGCTGCCATTAAATTTAAGTACTTCAGTTATGAGCTTGAACTTAAAAGCTTAGCATAATCCTCCTAAAGGAAGATTAGATTGTCAACGGAGGAAAAAAAACCACCTCCACAGGGCCAGTGAAATTTAGGTGGGCTGAGCTGCTGACTCTTTATTAGGTGTTAAGGTTTCTGTCTTCATCACCCCAGACAAATGCCTCAAGGTGGGTGTGATGGATTTGGGGTTTGGAGCCTTCTTTTGTGTCCCTGTGCCTAATGGAGATGATGCGAGAATAAATATTTTTAAAAGCTTTGAAGTTCTTAGCTGTGTTATTACATAGATTAACTGTATAATGACCCCAAACAGACACACACGGTGATTCTGTCTTACAGTGACCAGCACAAAGAGTCTCAATTTCAGCTGGGACACCAGGCACCGAGTAGAAGTTTCCCGAGTTTTCTTTCCATCGCATTCACTAAACTTTCTCCACCACACACAGAGAAAGTTTTATTTGACCTTGTGCTGGAGGCCAACCTGCCTCTGAATATTTTGGCCTGTCGAACAGCCAGCATCTGTAGTCTTCAGGGCCTTGCATAACCTTCAAGACCACGGATGTTTTTAGCTGGAGAGGACTCAAAATATTCTTTCTCCGGTTTTTAAGGCTTTCTGCCAAAGCATCTACTTTGTTTACGCCCTAGTATCATCACTCAGACTGGCACAGCCCTGGGAACGCATTGCTTAATGCAGGAGATTTAATAGGGGAGAGAGAAAACCCACATCGTATGCTTCTGCAAAGCTCAGTTATTCAAAGTCTGATTGGACTTCTTTTTATACAATTGCAAGCTAGGAACGCTCCCACTAAAGTCAACAGTCATACAGGATAGAAGTGGCGTTAAGTGAGATCAGATACAGGCTCTTAACCTCCTCTGGTCTTTAACAGCCTCATTATACCTTTAACATCCAGATTTAAGTTTAAAGCCATGAGGGTTCTGGTAGAGCTAAGTGTCGCCCTGTCGAAATCACATCTGGCAGAATGTTTTTTGAAATCTGCTGGGGTTACAAGCACTACAAACATCTGCAATTACTTAGAGAAGGCTATTTTTAATTACCTTTTTTTTAAAAAAAAACCCTCTCAGTTTGTTCACTTTCAAACCTGTGAGTACTCTAGATGGAGTCATTTTAAGTATAAAACCATATATTGGACTCGATGATCCGTTAGGTCTCTTCCAACCTGTTCGTTCTATGATTCTATGATTCTATTCCACACATCTCCTGGTAACTTCAAAAATAAATATCTTTAAAACAGGTCTTACTAAAAAAAACCCAGAAATTTGGCAGGGTATTTGGCTATAGGTCATAACTCTACTCTGATTATTCCTGGTTTTAAAACCTGGACTTCAAATTGTTTGTGTTTTACAGACAATCTGATTTTAGATGAGAAAAATCTAGATCTAGCGGAGAACAATGAGAAGACTGGCGCTAGTTTTGAAGGTAATTGATCGGCACAATAAATGGTTCCTTCGAGGTCTAGAATTTAAACAAGGGGCTTTACCACTGAATTATGTTGCTTATACATGCTGAGAAATGTCTCCTCTCACAGAAGTTAATAGATACACTCCATGAAGGCTGCATTCTGGTTTATGTCCTATTCCTAAAAGCCTCAACGCTCTTTCCCGGGGTGGGAGTGGAGGCATGAAAAAACAATCTGAGCAGGGTCCATGTACAAGGTATGTGTCTGTCTCTGTTGGTGTCTGCTTCTTTATATGGTTTATTTACAATCTGTGTACCAGCATGGGTTATAAAGGCTTCTACCCTGGCATTTCTCCTTTATCTCTCAATCACTTTGAGACTCTGACAATAGCTATAACTCTTTGTTAGTCTGTTTGTTTTGGGTTTTTTTTTCTCTTTAGTTAGTCCATACTCTCTCAGTTGCCAGGTCCTGAAATTATGGTAAATCTTTAAAAAAAGCTTACTCTTACTCAGTTAATGGAATGTATACAGTAGTCTGTGGCAGGAGTGAATTTTAAAACCATCTTACTTCGTTGGATAAAGGACAAGATACAGCTGCAATGCTGACATCTCAATCAAGCCAGAACTTTAAAATTTAATCCCCAGATACTTGGCTTCTCTATACAGAAGTCAGACTAGTGCTTCCTATCCTGAATCCACTCCCTCCTCTTTCAGAACCAATGGATTATTGGACGAAAATGAAAAGGGAAGCTAACACTTTTCTATGTCTGTGTAGAACAAATAAGAAAGTGAGAGCTCATACATTATCCTGTTCTTCTCAATGTCTTTGGTTGGCTTTTAGGAAGGATGACCTCACAGCAAACCCAAGGAAATGAGAAAGTGGTGAATGGAGTGGAGAACAAGTCTTAGGAGGAGCTGCTGAGGGAACTGGGGTTTTTTAGCCTGGAGAAGAAGAGACTGAAGAGACCTTATCACTGTCTACAACTGCCTGAAAGGAGGTTGTAGGGGCATGGGTGTTGGGCAAGCTGCACCAGGGCAGGTTCTGATTGGACACCAGGAAAAATTTATTCACTGAAAGCATTGTCAGGGCTTGGCAGAGGCTGCCCAGGGAGGTGGTGGAGTTCCCATCCCTGGCGGGGGTTTAAAAGACAGGTAGATGAAATGTGAAGTGCTTAGGAATATGATTTAAGAGTGAACAGGTACTGCTGGAATTGTTGATTTAAGGTCTTTTCCAAGCTACCAATTCTATGATTTTGTCTGAAATATTTATGTAAGTTTTTAAGAGTCATAGAATCATAGAATCACCAGGTTGGAAAAGACCTATCGGATCATTGAGTCCAACCATTCCTATCAAATACTAAACCATGTCCCTCAGAACCTCACAAAAGCCAGTAAACAATCTGTATCAGCAAAAACTAGCACCCTCTGCATATGCTGTAGCTTATACTGACATTTTCAACTAAATGCATAACTAATGCAGGCCTAATTCAGTAAGTAAATCAACATTACACAATAGAATACATTATATTCACCAGACTGTAGATAATTGCAGGCTGAGGGGAGACCTCATTGCTCTCCCCAACTACCTGAAAGGAGTTTGTGGAGAGGAGGGAGCTGGGCTCTTCTCCCAAGTAACAGGGGACAGGACGAGAAGGAATGGCCTCAAGCTCCACCAGGGGAGGTTCAGACTCAACATAAGGAAAAAATTTTTCACAGAAAGATTTTTTTGGGCACTGGCAGATGCTGCCCAGGGAGGGGGTTGATTCACCTTCTCTGGAGGTGTTTAAGGGACGGGTGGATGAGGTGCTGAGGGACATGGGTTAGTGATTGATGGGATGGTTGGACTCGATGATCCAGTGGGTCTCTTCCAACCTGGTTGTTTTATGATTCTATGACTTGTACTCAGAGAAAAGAATTGGGTTTTCGGAGGAAAAGGACGACCAATCTTCTAATCTCGTCATGTCTTTAAATACTTTTATAAATACCTTCATGAATACCTAGATACATAAATGAACACCTATAAAAGCAACTTCAAACAGTGTTAAATCTAGTACCTAAAATAAATTATCACTGCTTTTGCTACTGTTAAGTTGGATCCTCAGCACCCATTATTGATATTGGCATCCCTTTGGTTTTTAATTTGGTGAGAACAAATTAAAAACATCACTCAGGCCAGTATTCAGCTGTAGGCTGTCCTTTTTCTAAGCCTCAAGACATAAACCAAATTGGTTTTGAGAGGTCACACTGCTCCTGGGGTCCAGAAGTCTTTTATACTAAGCACTAAACTCACTATCCATGTCCTCTGCCAAATCTTCCCCTGTGCAGGTGATTGTTTGGAGAACCTTTACTCCTCCCTTTAGCTGCATCTCTCCCACCTGTCACGAGGACAGCACAGGGAGCAGCAGCCTCAAGACCAGGTACAAAAGATGTTGAATGGTGAACTCTTTCCAATTCTTCAAACAAATTAGGGCCGAATTTAAATCATAGAATCATAGAACAACCAGGTTGGAAGAGATCCCCTGCATCATCGAGTCCAAACATTCCTATCAAATACTAAACCATGTCCCTCGGCACCTTGAACAGAGATGAGTAATAAAATATTGTTCAGAATAACACAAATGTAGGATTTTTTTCTCACTGATTTAGAAAAAAAATGAATAAAAGAAATGCCTCTACTGCAGAAAATATCGACTTTATTTTTCTATCTTCTGTTTTTATCTTCTGAATGTCTGAAGTGGAAAAATTAGAAAAAAAAAAAAGACTATTCAGTGAAACAGAGATATTTTCAAGAAATTAAATTATGATACCTTTAAAAAAGAATCCAAAATTGAACTCTGCATTTCCTACCATGACTGAAAGCTTATCGCTTTCAAAATCAGTTCAAAATTCCAGTGTCATTTGATAAAGCTGCACATCTGCCTTTTTTTCCTTTGATTGTTCATATCAAAATGGTTATATATGTATTTAAAATATAGGAATTTCGTGAAAGCTGACTTTGTCCTTGGCAAAGAATTTTTTTCTTAATGCTACAAATGCTGTTCTGCTCTATTCAACTTGCCATGCATCACACTGTGGTGTAACTGGAAAATGAACCAATAATGGTTAAATTTAAGATGCTAGACTACAAAAATAGCATTATCACATTTTCTCAACTGCTATGGATGTTTTATTCAACAATTTAGATTGAGGTAGATATTATTTACTTCTCTAGGTATTGCGAGACTTAGAAAGGGTTATTTATGATGTCACAGACTAAGGTCTTTTGAGGTTGGATTAGTGTAAAAAGCACTGGGCACTGGATGCAATAGAGCACAATACTCTTCCACTCTGAAACAGGATTTATTTTTTTTTCATAGAATCATAGAACAACCACGTTGGAAGAGACCCACCGTATCATCAAGTCCATTTTTAAAAAAATACAGAATATCTGTTTTAAATGAGAGGAATATTGGCTATTATGTTAAATCTATAGTACATGTCTGCGAAATTGAGAAGAAAACGTCGGATGGTTAGTATCAAAATTTACCTTATAATTATGATGCATGAATGAATTCATTGTACGTACTCCAACTGTCACTTACATCACCTAAAATGTTGTTTAGCATCTCCCTGAACGTGCGGTGAAGGAGAAGTTGTTTCTGTAGCCCACTGGAACCGTAATATCAACACTGAAGAACAATTCCTGGCAAAACTTTTAATAAAATGAGAAATTACTGATACGTGTTAAATGCCTGTAGCTGCCGTCCTAGATTTATGCTGGAAGAATATAAAACTTCAAAAACCTGGTTCTGAAATGTACCTTGTTTATCTAACTACTTAGAAAGAAAATTTTCCAAATACATCTTCTTTCCAAGCAGGGAATTTTCCCCCTCCTTCAAGAGTAAATTTGGTTTTCTGTTATTTTTCTTGGCCCTTTCCTTAACAGGAATGATGTGAAGTTCCTGTTAGTGTCGGGAGGGCAAACACAACCTTCCGAAGGGCTGTGCTGCAGGTTGTTTATACGAATATCTTTTTAATAATCTTACAAGACCTTATTTACTACCTCCCTCAAAGAAAGTAGGATCCCAGAGGAACCTTTCCATGTGAATTGGTAACTATACTCCTTCTTGATTATGTCCTGGATTTTTTTTTTTCCTTCGTAAATGCGATTTGCAGTAGGACTTTACCTACATCAAAGACCGCAGCCCGTTGATGAGAAATCAGGTTGCTGCATCTGGGTGACTTCTGATAGGGCCTGATCAAAGGGGCAAAAGCTATCAGCTCAGACAGGCACCTCTTCTAGTCTTGTTTGAGTCCGGAAACGAGAGAGCTGATAGCTGCCTTTTGGTCCTAATCCGCACCACTCTGCTTGACAGGAGATGAAAGGTGCACCAATTACTGCTGGTAATAGCTGACGACTAGCTGCCTTCATTACCGTGGTTATCATCACAAATTACATGGTATTCCTTACCTGCAACGTAGGGGGATATTCCTCCGCAGCAGAATTTCTGCTAGTGTTACTCCTTAGCCTTTTGTACACCAAAAAGAGCCTAAAGTGGAAAGGCTTTCAGGAAGAAATCCAGCGTGATGCAGTCACGTGAGAGAGCCTAAGAGCTCGCATAATGCTAACAGCTGGAAATTTGTTTTAGTACATAATACGAGGAATAATTATATTTGTGTAAAACTGATATCTACCTTCTGCTTCAAAAACTCCCCGTGGCTATTGAAACTGTGAGTATGTGTCTCCCAAAGACAAATCTGCATGCATGAAGGCGACATGAAAATGGAAAGATAATATATCAATAACCATCAATTATAAGCCTATAATTATATCAAGTTGTTCTGGAGGCAGGAAATCACAAGTTTTTTTTTTATTTCTACCACATTAACATAAGACACGAGCCTTTTAATAGCAACATGAGTGCAGTAATATGTAATGAGAAATGGGGAAAAAAAATGGAAGAGAAAGATTGAGATTCATTGTTTGAGGCAGCAATCCAGCAAATTCTTCTAGTCTACTACAGCGATTTGTCAGTCATCACACTCACAACCAGATCACATAGAGAAAAAATAAAGGATTTTTTTTACTCGTAATATATTAAGAAAGTAGAGTGCTGAGAAGAGTGGGAGATGTATAGGGAGGAGGAAAACACACCAGTATTTCTGTAAATGTACAAGTAGCAGCAACCAATGCATGAGACAATTCTGAAATGTTTATCAGTGATACATGATAAACATAAACAATGATATGTGGTCAGGCTCGATGATCCAACAGGTCTTTTCCATCCTGGTGATTCTATGAGTCTATGATTCTATGATACATTGAGANAAAGCTCTTTTTTTTTTTTAATATTTCCAGGGAGGAAATTTTGAGTTATCTATAAATTCTTCCCCTAAACTGATTCTTACTCCTAAAATAACTCATATTATTGTCTTCAGTAGCAATATCTATTCTTGATTTCTCTATCCTAAGCAGGCAAATTCTTTGCAGCAGTTTTCTTCCTGAAGAGACCATGTTATATTCATTCCCAGAACTAGAAGATACCAACATTTTGAAAAGCATAACCCAAGTTATTCTTCAGAGGTTTGTTTACGAGGAATAGAGCGGCCAATTTAGTGAAGAACTGACAACGAAATCAATTTTACCTAGAATATTCCTAGGACCATTAAAGGAAATAATATAAACGAATTTGAAATTGTTTGGTGTGTACACAGCTGGCATGAATGAAAGAATGAAAGTTGTCCACATAGGCAGCTCCCTCTGCTCCTGCACACACACACAGAGCTTCATTTATTTCATTAGGGCTCCTGAACAGGGCTCCTAAATGCAGAAGAGCCGAGTTTATTAGGACTCCTGAATTCATTACGACTCCTGAATATAGAGCGCTTGTTTGTGAAGTGTCTGATCCTGGGCTTGGCTCACAAGTGAGGAAGTTTCCCTCCAGCATTCACTGCTGGGTAGAAAGTGGTAGTAGCACCTTGAACAGGATGGTGAAATTCCCTACAAAGGGGGAGGAATAAGGAATCATGGTAGTGGCTGTACCTCTGCAGCCATTTAAACACAAAATTTCTGCTCTGAACTACCAGTACCAACCATTATACATTTAGAAGTCCAGTCTGAATGTGTCTTCTTCAAATCAATCATGTTGAAACGTATTTTAAAACCACATGTCGTGGTATTATTTACAGAAATTTTTATATTGGGTGAAAACTATAGTTCAGAAAAAGATTCAAGAAAGGTCCTTATGGTAGAGCACGTACTCTCAGGAAGAGCCTTTGCCTTATATTTAACAGTCAGAAGTCAATTTAAACCTGGCTTTGACCACCTGAGATCCTTTTCACGAAGTCTGGTATTTAGCATTGATTTAGTTTTATTGCACTTTCTTACTGTTTTGGGGACAGAGTTCTCTAAATCCTTATTTCCATCAATAGTGAGACTCCCTACAGAGGAAAAACATTTGAGCTTCTGCACTGACTTAAAGACTTGTGTGCATTTCGTGGGCTTTGTGAGGCTTACTAGAGCCTCTAAATATGAACTAGAAAGAATGAAAACAAAGGAATTTTTTTTGGTCTTATTTTTTTTCCTATTTTTTTAAGATTACCCATTTTCTCTGTGCTTCTCTACATTTAAAACACGAAACCTGTTTTTAGAGGAAAGGAAAAAGGAAGGAGAAAAATAACTCCTGGACAGTACTAGGTAACCCTTCAGCCTCTTTAAATGAATAGTTAATACGTTAAAACAACTTAATAGCTGTTTATAGCTGCCAAGCGGTTTCTATATCAAGAGTTTTGCTATATTTTTTGTCATTTCAGAGATGTGCTACAAGAGGAAACCTCTTTTTGACTTACTCATTGAAATCAATAGAAGATATGTTGCGCTCCTCAATGGTGTGAAATCAATACCCTAATTATAGCAGCATCAAGGGTACCAGAATGAAAAAGAAACCTTAACTTTGTGCCTGTAACAATTGCAAAACAGTTATGAAACATGCGTGACAGGTAAATGGTGTTTGACAGGAGCCGATTTAATTTTGCTGTTGTGCTCAGCAGCGGCAATTTGCTTAATGGGGCGGTGATCAGCGACAGGGACCCTGAAGTAAAATACACATAATAAAACTCCAGCAATTATTATACAGGCTGAGGTCAGCAAGTGGTACTGAATTTCTATTTTGTTGAGGTACAAAACTACCACTAAAGGGATTAGTCCACTGAATTAATACTGATTAATTAAGATTTGCACCAAATCCTTAAAATACTATATTTTTAGTGAAGTTTATTGCTGTTATATGCAATACTGTATACAATACTGTATTTCTAATTCTTATAACTTTATTTTTTTTAGTGTAAGTACAGTTTACACCTCTGATGACAAACTTCTATAATTCTATGATATTGTTTATATAGATATATATTTCTGTATGGATGTATACAGGTAGTACCTAAAAGGACAATAATTGGGACTCCATGTGGGTTCATTTCAGGTTTAAATGTAGTTCACTTTAGGAATACTTAAGTAAGAACCTTGAAGACTTCAACAGCCTCAAAACCAACCTCAATCAGACTCTCAGTNTTGGGCAGTGTCAGAGGCTGCCCAGGGAGGTGGTTGAGTCACCTTCCCTGGAGGATTTTAAGGGATGGGTGGACGAGGTGCTGAGGGACATGGTTTAGAGATTGGTGGGAATGGTTGGAGTTAATGATGAAGTGGGTCTCTTCCAACCTGGTGATTCTATGATTCTATAATTCTGTGATCAGTGAACAGGAGAAACGTTTGGAGAGAGATTTGCAATGGAGAGAAATCCCCTCTGCTGTTTCAAAAGGTTGCTCACTGCCACCCTCTCTGCTCTCATCTTTTAGTAGTAAATTCGTCGCAACTTTGCAGGAGCAGAGGTTATTGAGCAAGTAGTGGGGTCACTGCAGGTTGCTGAGAACTTTTTCTATGTCAGGTGACAGCACGGATCCATAACGAATTCCTCCTGAATCCTTCCCAAACCTTTTTCTCATGAGAGGATGCACATTCAAAGAACCCTTTTGTCTTACATTCAAATATTTCTCACAGGATCACTGTTGAGCTGTATCTTGCACAAGAAGTGTGCTCACCCTGTGTATTTTCAGAACATTCATAAACATATATTTTGGTTATGAAGTTTTTAAAGGAATTGACAAGTTGGAGAAAAAGCCACCTCAAACTCCTCAATGCTGGACAACTGCAATTGTATATTTATGCAGCTGTTGTTGGGAGTTGTGAGGAACTATTCTAATAAAGAATCCTGAAACTGAGTAATTCTACTAGGTAAATGTAAAGATAGATTGGCTAATTCCATATCAATTTATTCCCTTATGAATAAAAGATGGACCAGCGGATTTAAACCTACAAATAAGCATAAAGTAATTGTGACAAATGTAATGTCTGCACTAACAAGGTCTGCAGTCCATCATGATCTTATCATACCACACTCTGAAGTGTATCTGAGGTACGCTGTGAGACTTAATTTCCTCGTCCATACAGTTTTCTGTTTTATTTCTTGAGGCCATCTAGTGATTGATTCTGTCATTTCTGGTGGCTGATTGAGATTTTGACTTGTGTAAGCACTTTGGAGCTACTCAGACTTCCAGTCTTGGTGTCCCGAATGCCTTTTTTATCCCTTTTAAAGATGTAGTGCCTGTTCCATCAGGTTTAACTCATGCTATCCAAGTAGTCCACTCAGACCTCGTACACTTCCACAAGGAACCAGAGTGAATTGGGAAAGCTCTACGAGGCAAAAGCCCCTCTTTATAGAAAGTAAGGAGTAGAGATACATTTAGATAATATAAAAAGGGGAAGATAAAGGTTCAAAATGTTTTACCTCCCTCTTAGGACCTACACCTGGGAGGTTTAAGAGTTGCTGCTTGGAGCTTTTCTGTTCTCTCATTAGATAACTGCCGAATAAAATCAGAAGTAATGGTAGATGTTCCCCTTTTTGAGTCAGTTGTCAAAACATTATCAGCACATGTATGTAAATTTTAGAGGCTCTTGAAGGAAGGATTGTGCATGGAAGTTTAACTACCCAGTCATGCTGTCGTGAGCGGCAGGATTGGGTCGTTACTCACGCAAGTTTCAAACTGGGAGAGTGCAGATACTGAGTAAATGCGTCTCCTGCCCTGGGTCATGCAGTGGGCAACCTCTTCTGACAGGCTCTTATTCGCTGTCTCACAGCTAGGAGATGTTTTGAAGTTGCTTCCAACATGAGCTGAAGTGCTTCGTAGAGTTATAGAATCATAGAATCACCAGGTTGGAAAAGACTTTTGAGATCATCAAGTCCAACCATACCTGCCTGCTACTACATCATAACCCTGAGAACATCATATCCCTGTCTTGTAAACACCTCCAGGGATGGAGATTCAACCACCTCCGTGGGAAGCCTCTGCCAGTGCTTGAGAACCCTTCCATAGAATCATAGAATAGTTTGGGTTTGGAAGAGACCACAAAGGTCATCTAGTCCACCCCCTACAGAAGCAGGGACGTCTTTAACCAGATCAGGTTGCTCAAAGCCTCTTATCCTTTCAGCCTCTAATCCAAAGCAGAATGAATCAGAGCCCTCCTCCTCTTCTTGATTCACTCAAGACTATCTAATACCACCTAAAAAGTGCTTTTGTCTCCACTAACTGGATAAATCTACCTCACAAATATGAAACATAAAAATAATCACAGCTCTGTTGCTTGACCAAGCAAGGTGATGATGCTACTAATTCCAGGTAGAATCTGAGTTTAGGTGCCCTTGTGACAGCAGTGGGTCAGTAGCTGGTACTACCAAAAGTTTAGGGCTAAATCTCTGGATGAGACACGCTGTAAACTCAGTTTTTGGTATTTAGATTGGCTAATCAGTCTCTTCTGCCTATGTAGTTCTGATTTAACATTCTGTTTAACATTTTGACCGTGTTAAGTGAATGTTTTCTATATTGCTTGAAATATAATGCTGGAAAGCAGTCCATGATCATGATTTATTATAGGAAATTTATTATAATTTAGGACTGAAGGTGGAACACAAATAACAGATAGGAGGAGGGGAAGAGGCATGAAGAACAGAGAAACTGGAAGAAAACAAAATTATCACATTTTTTTCATTGCAAAAAAGCATCCAGATTATGAGAGTATGTGACTAAGCCTCTTAATTTTACTTTATTCGGAAACAAAAGTAACTAGGCAGTTGGCAAGAATGAAAACAACTTGGGAAACTGAATCAAGGGTCGAAGACATTTTCAAAGAATGATTTTGAAATTTTAAGCCATGAGAAAGGAGTTTGTCCAGATGACATTGGTGTGTGTGATCAATAGCTGTAATATTTTTGTGGCTTGTACCTCCCTGCTGAGAATATGCTAATCCTTCCCCGTTCTTCACCAGCACCCTTTACAGCTCTTCCTGTACCTTCAAGCATAATTCTTTGCCACCATTTCATATTTCTGTCAAAATTTTATACAGCATTTAAGGTGGCTGTACGGGCAGGTCCCTGTCTGTCTCTGTTCCTAAAAGAGACGTAAAGGGATCAAAAACTATTCAAGATTTAAGAATGTATCAGAAATTTAATTATTTCANTCTAGACCCGTTCTAACAGCTCCAACTACTTCTTCTGTTGAGGATTCCAGAACTGGACACAACATTCTAGATGAAATCTCATAAGAGAGGAATAGAGGGGTAGAATCACATCATCATGTGTTGTGATGCAACAGTACTGGAATAACTTTACAGAATCAAACATCCAACTTTCAGGTTAAGTAAGTATCATGTGGCTTTAGCCCATCAAAATTTTGGGCTGTAGTCACTGAATTTGGACAAGAACCCTATGACTAAGAATTACCAATAATTATTTGTCAGTGAAAGGTAACAGATGAAGATAAATGCCATTGCATCCTTTCTCAAGATTGTTAGAAAAATATATTAATCTTGTGAGCACTGAGCAGACACTAGGTGTAAAGGGAGTGGAGAGTGTGTTTAGCAAATCTCACTGGTGTTGCCCCAGAGATTTGTGCCGTCCCAAGTTAAGGAGCACATTTCTGTATTATCATTTTAGAAAATCACCAGCACTGACAGTTCAGCTTAATTAAAAGTGTTTGAAGGATTAGATACATTAATCGGAAGAAATATATCTCACCCTTTCTTCATCCACCAAATGGAAAGAAGAAAGGTGAATCTGTCAGTGACAGATAGTCTTTTGTCACTTACTATCCCACCTTCCTAGGCGAGAAAGTAATTATAGGATTATACAAGTAAAACTCAATGGATATACTAGCTGACTTCTGAAAAAATAGCAAAAATATCACATTTTTCATTATATAGGATCTCTGTAACAAGACAGTGCTCAGAATTTTGCAAATGTTGCTGTAATATCTAACATCTGGGATTCTGGTCTGGGACACATTGTCCTGTAGAATCATAGAATCATAGAATCACCAGGCTGGAAGAGACCCATCGGGTCATCGAGTCCAACCTTCCTATCAAGCACTAAACCATGTCCCTCAGGACCTTGTCTACTTGTGCCTTAGTAATTATCTCCTTTGGTAAAGGTTCAATTATGTTGAGTACCTACGGGGAGCAGAACAGAAGTTTGGAAACCAGATGTGGTGGTTTTAGCAGGGACTGAGTTAATTTTCTTCGTAGTAGCTGGTATGAAGTTATGTTTTGGATCTGGGATGAAAACAGTGTTGATAACACAGGTGGTTTAATTGTAACTGACCAGGGCTCACACAGTCAAGGCCTTTTCTGCTACTCACTTGATTCCACCAGCGAGTAGGCTGGAGGCGAGCAAGAAGTTGGGAGGGGACACAGCTTGCACAGCTGACCCCAGCTGACCAAAGGGATCATATAATGTTGCTGCTCAGCAATAAAACTAGGGAGAAGCTTAGATAGGGAGGAGGATGTTGCTGCTTAGGGCCAGGCTAGGTGTTAATTGCTTGTGGATGAGCATAGAATCATATAATAACCAGGTTGGATGAGACCCACTGGATAATCAGGTCCAACCATTCCTAGCAAACACTAAACCATGTCCCTCAGCACCTCATCCACACACACCTTAAACACCTCCAGGGAAGGTGACTCAATCCCCTCCCCGGGCAGCCTGTTCCAGTGCCCAATGACCCTTTCTGTGAAGAATTTTTTCCTTATGTCCAGCCTGAACCTCCCCTGGTGGAGCTTGAGGCCATTCCCTCTCGTCCTGTCCCCCGTCACTAGGGAGAAGAGGCCAGCATCCTCCTCTCTACAACCTCCCCTCAGGTAATAGAGAGCAATGAGGTCTCCTCTCAGCCTCCTCTTCTCAATGCTTAAAAAAAAAATATTACTTTCTATACCTGTTCAAAGTTTTACTAAGACTTATACCAATTTTGAATGAACTCAAAATCATTGCATCTTAGAATAGTATTATAGAATGGTTTTGCTTGGAAGGGACCTTAAAGATCATATATTTCCAAGCCTCTGCCATGGGCAGGGACACCTCCCACTCAATCAGGGGCTCCAAGCCCCATCCAACCTGGCCTTGAACCCCTCCAGGGATGGGGCAGTCACAGCTTCCCTGGGAAACCTGTTCCAGGTCCTCCCCACACTCACTGTGAAGAAATTCCTCCTTATATCAAGCCTAAATCTGCCCCTCTCCAGTTTACAGCCATTGCCACTTGACCTGTTACCACAAGCCTTCGTAAACAGTCCCTGCCCAACATCACAAATGAAAAAGAAAAGGTTTTTTCTTCTCTCACTACCACTTTTACCCTTAGTTTTTAGCCCTGCATCTATCTAACTGCAGTGCAAAAAAATCAGCCTTTGGTATCTGTAAGACTGCTTGCTGGTCTTTTCAAACTGAACAAAATATCTGTGGCTAATTTTTTTTGTCCTTGAACTAGAGGAGGTAACAGCTTTTCACAGACAACTGCGAGGGAACATTCATATCAATCCAGCTAAATAGTGAGATACGGGTGATTTTTTTTTTTCTGTTTCATTTTTTCTTTTGTGTTAAAACCCACAAACGTTGCTATCCAAGTGAGAATTTATTGTAGTACTTGAAGATCTTTTATGGAAAGGAATTATTTTGTTGCATGCATCACTGTAATTATAATCCCACATTTATGAAGTAAGTGGAAGGGAGACCTATACCTTTATCAACCTACAATGATAAAAATATACTCTTTTCTTTCCTCAGCTTTTAGCTTTTTGATTGTCGTTAGGCAACTGATGTTTAAATGTTTCAGGAAATAATGCTAAAATATATCTGTAAGAAGGTTAGAACTTGATAAAAGGTTTATTTTATAATAGAAAGGATATTATTTGAATACAGAATATTATCTGAACCAATACACAGTAGACAAATTACGCTGCTGTTTGGCAGGACAATTCATGTAAATAATTGATATTTTTACTGCAACTTATTTTGTTCAGAATTCGATGGTAAAATAAAAGCGTCACAACAGCTTTTGTTCCTTAAAAAGTTTATTTTAACCAAAATGAGTGTAGGAAGAACAACTCTGGCATTAAAGCTATTAATCAGTCTATCTACAATCTGTTCCCAGAAACCAAGGATGGAATCCTGCCCTTACTAAGCTTAGCGCCAAAGGAACATCAATGGATTAATTAATTTTGGAGTTTAGTTTATGATTCTCTCTCTTGGGTGGATCATATTGAGTAGAAGTGCCTTAAACACAAGGATAATGTTCATCTCCTTAGCAAGTCTGAAATGTTAATCTTTGCTTTAAAACCATAATGGAGAAACCACATGCTTTCTTTTTGACAGCCTCTTCACCTAGATCCTATTGTAATTTCTTCTGTACTTACTTGATTTTTGGCTAATGGAGACCTTACAGAGACCTTCCAGTACCTGAAGGGGATACAAGAAACCTGGGGAGGGACTGCTTAAAAAGGCTTGTGGTGATAGGATGAGGGGGAATGGGTATAAACTGGAGAGGGGCGGATTTAGACTAGACATCATCTTCACAATGAGAAGAAATGTCATGATGTCTAGTCTAAACCTTCCCCTCTCCAGTTCAAAGCCGTTCCCCTAGTCCAATCACCACAAACCTTTGTAAAAAGTCCTTCCACAGCTTTCCTGTAGCCCCTTCAGGCACTGGAAGTTGCTCTAATGGTCTCCTTGGATCCCTCTCTTCTTCAGGCTGAACAACCCCGACTCTCTCATCCTGTCCTCATATGGGAGGTTCTCCAGCCCTCTGATCATCTTTGTAGCCTCCTCTGGACCCATTCTAACAGCTCCATCTCCTTCTTATGTTGAGGGTTCCAGAACTGGACACAGGACTCCAGATGAGGTCTCACCAGAGAGGGCAGAATCATCTCCATCAACCCACTGGCCACGCTTCTTTTGATGCAGCCCAGGGCACAGTTGGCCTTCTGGGCTGTGAGTGCACATTGTTGGCTCATGTCGACCTTCTCATTGACAAGCACTCCAAGTTGTGTTCCTCAGGGCTGCTCCAATGACATCATCCCCCATCCTGTACTGAAATTGGGGATTGACCCATTCCATATGTAGGACCTTGCACTTGGCCTTGATGAACCTCATAAGATTCTTACAAGCCGGTTCTCTCCAGCTTTTCCAGGTCCCTCTGGATGACCTCCTATCCTTCCGATGTGGCAAATGCCCCACTCAGCTTGGTGTCATCTGCAAAATTGCTCAGGGTGCACTTAATCTAACTGTCAATATCATTGATGAAGATATTAAACAGCACCAGTCCCAGTACAGACCATTAGAATTTCCCCTTTTGCATTGCCAAGGTTCTTGAAGACCTCCTTGTACTCATCTCTTCAGTGTGAATCAGTCAGTGATCTCTTGGTCTGAAGATATTTGCCTTACTGCTTCCCCCATTCACATCTAAAACAAAATCCATTCTTCTTTGTTTAAAAGCTTTGATGAAGAAAGACAGAAAAACTCAGCTGGGATTTTTTTTTTCTAACTGTCTCAAATATTTTCCGCTAATTACTGGAGCCTGAATACCTTATTTTCCATGAGATATATTTTACAGGTGGGAATATTAGGAAAGTCTGATCCTTCCTACAACAAAATTCTATTTTGGTTCGGGTTTTTTTTGTTTTAACTAGAATTTTGACTTGAATTTTCCACAGCAGGTGACTGCTTCAGGCTTATCTTCCTCGTTATTACTAGCACTAGCAACAAATTTAAATAAATAAACAAATTTAGATAAAAGAGGTGACCAGCTTCCTATGGAGCAATACCTGGGCCATTTAGATTAGAACATTTTTTTCCTGGAGGAAAGGTACTGAATCTTTAGTGTTCCCTTGTAGAAACCTAGAGGCCATGGTCTTGAAAAATTTGTAAAAGGACCTGAAATTCCAAAACCNTTACTAGCACTAGCAACAAATTTAAATAAATAAACAAATTTAGATAAAAGAGGTGACCAGCTTCCTATGGAGCAATACCTGGGCCATTTAGATTAGAACATTTTTTCCTAGAGCAAAGGGAGTGAATCTTCAGTGTTTCCTCATAGAAACCTAGAGGCCATGGTCTTGAAAAATTTGTAAAAGGACCTGAAATTCCAAAACCTCCTTCTCTGCCCCTCTGTGACCACCAAATGCACATTACACCACAGGACAAAGAAGGAATGACCTTTCATGTTGATTTTCCTAGTAAATTGAGGTTAGCAGTTAATTTAAGTTGCAGACTTCTACTGCTGTAGAGTGCAAGCCTTCGAACCTCTTGATGGTCACCGGGAGTGTAAGAAAAGTGCTTCATGCTGGGTTTTCTGATTAGACCAATAGTTTAAGTTGTAATATCCCTGTGCTTTATGTCCATAGGAAAAAAGGGAATCTGCTCTATTCCTGATTTTAGGAGAGAGTGTTGCTCACTGTCATATAGACGGACTATACTGAGGAATTAATACAACATAAATATTGAAATACATTTATATTCAGGATAGGACACAGGAAGAAAATAGACTATAAGCTGCCATTGGAGTAAAACAAACCATTAAATGTGTGTTTTTCTGAGTGAAAATGCGGACCAGTCCGGTCCATGGTTTGAGGCAGCAATCCTTTGAGTAAAGTAATCTCTCAGTACATAATTCATGATTTATGTGAAAGGGAGTTGAATTGAATTTGCAACAAATGT
The DNA here is from genome assembly GCA_013389865.1 of Piaya cayana. Taxonomy (NCBI): domain Eukaryota; kingdom Metazoa; phylum Chordata; class Aves; order Cuculiformes; family Coccyzidae; genus Piaya; species Piaya cayana. Next base: position 5,982 of record WAAB01001430.1, on the reverse strand, counting down.
TTCTAATTTCCTGATTTTTTTTTCTTTTTTTTGCCTATTTGATTTGCACCCTGAAGAACGATATTAACCGAGGGTTTTATTTTGTGTTTTTACTACTCCTGTTACTCTTAATTTTTGAAATTCAGTTCTGGTTTCTTTACAAGCTGGAGAAGCAAATCCTTTTAGCTGTTACTAATTGGATCCGGGTTCAGACTGCAAGTTTTAGGCATGAATGAACAGTGCTCTACATATGTCTACTGCTTGCAGGGTTACTGACCTGAAGGCATTTTTAAATTTATCCAGGTCACTGAAGTCACTCATTTGTAGGGAGAAGTCTTGCCTGTGAAGACTGGTGAAACAAGTAGATTCTGCTTGTCGCGGACGCAGGATTTGACTCACCGTTCCCTCTAGCATTCCCTGCAGTCTTCATACAAACAGTGAAAATGCAAATCTCATCTACACTTGCATACGTAGCTCCTTACCAGCCAGAAGCATTTTGTTTTCCTGGGAGGCCTGGATGTGCATCGTGTATGACCTCAGATCCAGCATAGAATCATAGAATCATAGAATAACCAGGTTGGAAGAGACCCACCAGATCATCGAGTCCAACCATTCCCATCAATCACTAAACCATGTCCCTCAGCACCTCATCCACCCATCCCTTAAACCCCTCCAGGGAAGGTGACTCAACCCCCTCCCTGGGCAGCCTCTGCCAGTGCCCAATGACCCTTTCTGTGAATTTTTTCTTCCTAATCTTCAGCCTAAACCTCCCTGGTGGAGTTTAGATGTGACTAACAGAGTTGATACTGGTCTAGGACAAAACCTTTCTGAGAGGTTGCACTGACCTCTTTGAAACGTGTTCCTTTCCCTGCACAGTGACCGGTGACGTTTGGGGAAACAGAAGCTCAATCCAGGTCTAGAAAACTACAAGGAGCGTAGCGCTTATTCCTCCACTGATTTCCTTGAAATCTCCAGACCACCCTGATCTGAGGCGTTTTAGGGCACATAAATCTGAAATAAAAAAAGGTGAAATATATTCAACCACACACAAATGTTTTTAAATTATTTTGAGGCGTTACTCCATTGGAAGGTGTTTCAGCTCTGACTTTATACATGGTGGCTTTGGCTGATCTTGGTTGTACTATTTTTACAGTTTTAGGTGGTTTAATTTCCTTTTTTTATTGTTATGTGCTAAGATTTTTGTTTTATTTTGCTAAATCTAAGCTTTTTACTATTCCCCAGGTGGTTTTTTTGCTGTTACAAGTGAACTAGAGGCCTGTTGCTTCCATATAATGGGAAATTCTTGATGAACTCAAGACGAAGAATATGCTTTAATCACACTTCAGAATCTGTTTGTTGTCTATATGATGGAGCTGTTAAATTGCAGTCTCTTGGGTAATGCAATGTTTATGTCACTTCTGCATCTGTGGCACTTCATAAATTTTAAAACAAAACACTGCCTAACCTGTGGGTAAGAATTTCTTAGCTATATGTATTAACAGGCTATTGTCTGAATAGTAACCAGGGTTTTCTGAATGGTTATTAATAACTTCTGGTCACACAGGCAGCTAGTTTATTAATTGGCTGCATTGCTTGACTTAAAAAAGAATAACAAGTAAGTGCTGAGAAAGGAAGAAACTTAGACTCTGGGCAGAATCTGATATGATTAAAGAAATCCAAGAAATGTGGAGGGGAGGTGATATCTAGCAGTCATTCTGTCTCAGAGCATCGGAATCAACAATTCTTTTTGATTGTCCTTGATATGCACATCTTTCAAATTCCTCCTACAATGCTGGTTTAAAAAACTTCCACCGTAGCTTATTCCATTGCATGGCTGTTGTTACCGAATTTTTAATACCTGAAGTTTAAATTGTCTTTTGCTTGCAAGAAAAGCAATTATTTCTTGTCCAACAGATCTATATCCTTATGTTGAGGATTCCGGAGTTGGACACAAAGCTCCAGATGAGGTCCAGGTGAGGTCTCACAAGAGAGTAGGTTTCTGTATCATTAATGGTCACATAATTAATCATAGAATCATAGAATCACCAGATTGGAAGAGACCCACTGGATCATCAAGTCCAACCATTCCCA
>WAAB01001429.1:0-35222 GCA_013389865.1 Piaya cayana | reverse complement strand
CTCATGTCATTGGTCTCTGCCCAGATGTCCAGCCTGTTTAGATCCCTTTGCAGAGTTTCCCTACCCTCCGTTAGATCAACACTTCCTCCCAGCTTAGTGTCATCCGCAAACTTGCTAAGGGTGCGCTCAATGCTTTCACCCAGGTCATTGATAAAGACAATGAACAGGGCTGGACCCAGCACTGAGCCCTGAGTTTCAATACAATCCTGTATTGAACTTACAGACTGCCCTGACCCAGGTGTAAGACCTTGCACTTGTACCTGTTGAACCTCACAAAATTCTCACAGGCCCACTTCTCCAGCTTGTCCAGGTCCCTCTGGATGAGACACTGTCCTTCTGGTGTGACAACTGTACCACTCAGCTTGGTATCATCTGCAAATTTGCTAAGAGTGTCTTTCTTCCAGTTAACAGGGACTTGTACTGACTGTCACGACTTTTCAAATATCATGGAGAATGGCATGGCCGCCACATCAGCCAGTTCCCTCAGGACCCTGGGATGCATCTAATCAGGTTACATAGCCTTATCTACTTCAGGTTCCTTGGTGATCACAAACCTGATCCTCCCCCTATAGTGGGAGAGGCTATACCCCTCTTTTACACTTCTTGTTGTCCATTGACCCAGGAGGGGAGAGGAGAGCAGCTGTCAGTTTAGACTGATAGAAAAAAAGTTGTTGAATACCTCAGCCTTCTCCTCAGCTGCTGCTACAAGAACACCATTTTTATTCATCAGTGTGGGTACACTTTCTTTAACCTTCCTTTTGTGGTTGATGTATCTCTAGAAGCCCTTCTTTGCTTCCCTTGCCAAGTTCAGCTCCAGTTGCACCTTGGCCTTCCTGACACCATCCCTACACAACCCGGCAGCATCCCTATGTTCTTCCTAGGTTCCCAGCCCCTGCTTGCACTGCCTATTAAGGTTCCTCTTCCTCTTCAGTTTGATCAGTAGGTCTTGACTCAGCCACACTGGTTTCTTCCTTTCCCTGATCAATTTCCTGCATCTGGGGACTGAGCGCTTTTGCACTGCTTTACAGAAAGCATACTTAAATATTTGGCAGCTCTGTTCTGCTCAGTTGTCCATGAGGGCCATATCCCAGGGGGTTCTACTGATTAACTTGTTGAAGAAGTGGAAGTTTGCTTTGCTAAAATTTTGGGTCCTGACTGAAAAATATCAGCTTCCCATTGTCTGGGCCCCCAGAAAAGATTTCCTAAAACAAGCTATTCATAGGGAGTAGATAAGAAAATGGGTGCTGTTCGGCAATTTATACAATCCCAAAACCATATTCACTAGAGAAAACTTGGTCAGAACAATATCAATACAACGAATACACACAGAGAAAAATATTTACTTGAACATACAGAAGAAGGTTAGAGGGTTTTATCACAGTGCTTTTAGAATCCTATAAAGAAAGGTTGGTTAATTTAAAAGTTTATCTAGGATATTAATGACTGTTCTCAGTATTTAAAGTACATTTAGGTAGAGGTTCTGGCTCTCAGGATGGAGGTGGAAGGAAGAAGGAGCTATTTCATGAGTGACTGAATGTCCTCTGTCAGGAAGGATAGAGCCAAAAGACAGTACAATGTGAGGCAGCTGAGAGTAGAGTCTGACAGCAAGGAATCCAGACAGCCAAGACTCCGATTTTCTGTCATTCTCATTTTAGGGTCAGGCACTAACCCACCTCATAGGTTGCAAGGAAGAGTTCCCTAGGCGTAATGGCAGAGGACTAGACACATACCACCTTTCTACAAAGGTACTGAGGTAAACAAAGAACAGACCTGAAAGCAGGAACCTGCCTGCAGTGATGCCAAAGAAGGAGATAGCAATTAATAAACCACCTTTATTTCCATCTTGGTCTTCTCTCATCTTCACACTTCCTATGAATCGTTCCATTTTTTTAAAAAAAAGCTCTATTTGAGGAAAGTAAAAAAAGAAATTTTCTAGTTTTTTTTATCGGGAGCTTATCACAGGTCTAGGAAGACCCACCCTAAAACCCTGGCTAATTAATTGCACAGGAGTATAAAAATTATGGCTTGAGAGGGTAACTTAAGAAACCTGTGGGAAGAGCTAGGAAGTAACATGAGCTCCTCTCTTGCCATGAGATAACCCAGTGTCAAATCACAAGTAATAAGGAAAAAAAGCCTGCCCAGGGCATGGAAACAAGAAAGCATTTACCAAGAGGCAAGTGAAAGTACAGGATTGTCCTGCCTCAGCACTAGGAAGCAAGAAACCAGCGGTCTTGGACAGCCTGGTGAACCCATCACGGAAGCAAAGAAACTACCACCAATGAGCTCGGGTAGACAGGGTGCTGTGGACCTCCACTTGTCAACACCACACCAAGGGCTCTTTTTTAACCAGTTTCAAGTTCACAAATACTTTAAAGCCCAGATATGTGGTACTGCTAGATATGAAATCCAAGTCAAATAGCCAGTCTCAGACTGGCCTGACAAACAGACGACACTTAATTCCCCTCAATTTGGCAAAACAAACTGGAAAGTCATTTGCATGCCTCTGTCTACCAAAAGGCAACCCTGACAATGGTGGAGCAAATGTACATCCCTGCTGTGAAGCCCACTTGGGGAAAAGGAGAACACCATCACGCTTCATACCAAACTTCTACCACAGGTGGCATCCAACAACTCCTTGAAGAGGTAAGCAATGTCTGAAATAGCCAATGACTCAAAGAAAATTAAAGCCCTTTATCACATCCATGGGTTTTTCTTTTTGCCCTTTTCAACACTGGAAAGAAAATCAATGAGAATCCATCTTTGATGAATTACCCATTTTAACTTCCTATCAAAGTCATGGGTTCCCGATAGCTGTTGAAGAAAGCACAATAAGCAGCCACACTTCTTATCTGGCAGTCAATAGCAAGACTTAGTCACCCAGTTTCCTATCGCTGATCTATATATGCAAGAACAGAATATAGACAGCCTTGGATTATTCAGCATTAACTGCACTGGAAATACTGCAGAAGAGCTCATTTACAAAAAGCAAGCAACAGAACATGGCTTTTGGGTTAGTCCACACCACTACACTTCATACTGTTTACAATCTGAACAAAAAAATTACCTTCTGGAGAAAGAAATTATAGAGATCAATTTCTATTTCAAACCTGTTCCTTATTCCTTTATTTCTTTTATTTTCTTTTTTTTCTTTTTGTTTCCTTTTTTAACCCTGGAGAAAGAGTAAGTCATCAAATAAGGCAACATAAGTTTTTACTCTGACCCCTGGGGATTAAAGAAAACAAAGACCCTCCAAGTACTGCCCTCTGATACTAAGAATAACAGCAGTATTACTATTTTATATCTTTCCAGTTACAAATGGTATTATTAACTTATGCTAATTCCAAATACACTTCTTAGAGAGGAAAGACTAAATACTAATGTGGGAAACTTTTTCTCAGTACCCCAGGGTACCTAATGAAATGCTAATTTATTCAAAGTAATGGCAAAAGGCAAACTACTAATTAGATAAATGTTCTGCTGTCACTATGGAGCTTAGGAGATTTGCCCACGGTTTCCAATTAAACTGCACAATTAGGAAAAAGGAACTGTGCTTTACTAATATCTTATGACTTTAGTGTATAAAAAGCACAATGAGAATAGGAAGAACCTTCATGCACAAAGAATAGTACATTCTACCTATTTTCATCTCATCTCCATAGTTTCAGCTGAACATAATAGTCATTCAAGCTTTAAAGCACTTACATTGTACACTGTATCCATTAACACAAGTTTTACCGTAATGGAAGAAATGGCAGTATCTTTAACTTCCCTTACTTAATGCTCAGTCTTACCCAAAAGATTTTTTTCTCCCTTGCATGTGCACACAAAAATGGAAGGGAGCAAACCAACACTTTTAAGAGGAGTGTAAATATTAAGACAATGAACACTGAAATCATCCTTATACAGGATCACTTTGCTATATTGCCTCCAAGTTTCACAGATTTTACACGCAGAATATAAAAAGAGAAACCACCTTATGAATTACTTTTAATTAGTAAATTGCCTGCCTTTTTCAACACAAAGAATGGATGATGTTCACTCATTAATGCTCATTAGTAGCAATTCAGGACCTTGGTCTCTCCTCTCTGTTCAATGTTAATCCCATGTTTATCTGCCATGCATCAATTCTCTCGACGCTGGAGACTGACCATCACAAATGTCCCTATCTAGTTTATTCACTGCATGCTTTTCTCCTTGATCATAACTCATATTAAAATCTTTACACCCATCTTTCTCTTGGGACAATCAAAAGGCATAATGAGTAAAGATGGTCTTTCAAAGAATATTTAACTGAACTGTTTTTCATAATCATGAACAAGACTGCTATTCAACTTTTTCTAAATTCATTCCACTTATTCCACATTGTCCTTCACAATTCTATAACTCTTTAGTATTCCCTACTGGCTCCAAAATTCAGATCATATTTTTGTTGTTATTAAACTCCTTAACCAGTTTATACTGTTCTCACAACGTCAAATTCTTCAAGAACTTCTCATAAGCTTATAAATCCATCTTTTCATCCATGGTCTGTAACAACACTGTACTTTTCTCTCTTGCAGGTTCCTGCTTCATTCACTTCCCAAACATCTTCAGGAAATGACACAGGTCACCCATCCCCATGCTTCTCTACAGGTGCTTTCTGAGCAGAAAAAGCACTGCTTTCAACAAGGCAAGGTATTAACAATTTTTGTGTAGTATAAATGTTTAAGTCTTTTAATCATCATCTCCATATAAGTACTTAAAAATAATTTTTTAAAAAGTGAAATCGAATGATGGTTTCAACACAAGAATTTTTATGTCCTTGTAAGTCATCACCACAGTTAGAAACTATTAAAATAACCCTGACAAAGTCTTCCCATAGAAAAATGGAAATGTAAGAAAATGTAAGGGAAACAAATAAATTTAACAGGAAGTACACAAGAAGAACCTAAGATAACAATAAGTATTACTTGTAATTAGTTTATTCTTACACTGATATAACTTTCACTTTGAGAAGCTGAGCACAATTTGTTAAACAAAGCAAACAAACATCTGATTAAACAGTTGGAATATCAGACTATTTAAAAGCAGAGCTTCCTATTCCTTCATCCTTGGCCGCTTAACCCATTACAGAGTGAAGCTGTGCCACACAAAAGAAGAGCATGCTGTCTTTGATCTGGTTTGTCATCTTCTTTCACAGGTAACCAAATCCAGCTAGTAGCAGCTAGTTCCTCAACGTGTAGGGGAAAACAGTTTGTACTACGAGGTTATTAAGCCTAAGAGGACTCAAAATAGTTTTGATAGTAGTACACCAGTGATAACTTCTTTCTCACTTCAGGCACTGACCCACAGAGAGAAGAGCCACCTCTTCATAAAAAGGCCCTTGCTGCTGTGCAACAAGAAAGTTTGTAATTTCTCTGAACTGCAGAGCTGAAGCTCACCACCAAAAGGAGCAAGGAACAGCAGGGGAAGAAAAGAATAGTGACAAAAAAAAAGTGATGATCAGCCTGGTGCCAACAAATGACCACTTTCAGAAAACATCTGAATGAATGGAAAAAAAAAAACCCACACTGAGTTCAGTCATTGCTTTTGCCTACTGCCTTTTGCAATCCAAGAGAAACACCTAAAACCAGAGGGGGGGGCTGCAAGGAGAGAGGAAGAAAATATCTGCTTCCAAACTCACTCAGTACACATGTGCACCCAGAGACTAAGTACTACCGCCTGTTCCTCCTTGCACATGCTTGCAAGTACTCCACGTACACACCAGTCTTCTCACTCAAGAAGCCAGTGGGTAAATAATTCAACACAAAGGCAATACATGCCATACCATGCCAACAGAAACTCCTGGAAGTCTGCTCTCTTTTCCTCCAGAAGGCTTTGCAAGATTAACTCTCATCCAAAGTGGACTTCCCTTTGGCTGGTTTTAAATCCTCTCTACCAAAGCAGCAGTAGGTTGAGGGGAAATGCCAGAAGCATTCTCCTGCCTTTTCAAAAAGCACTGCAGAGCCATAAGCCCATTAGAAAAGCTTCTCTTCCCTGGTAAAATATACCAGGAGGTATATACCAGAAGAAATGCTCCTTTCTCACCCCCAACCCCCTGCCCTAAGAATCTGTTCAGGAGAACATGTTTTGGGCAAGTCTTTCCGAAATGCTGAGGTGTTAGCAAGTCAGCAGCGTGTGTAAAAATCAAGTCACATGTCCTACGTGATTTAATCTTCGATTCAAATAAAGGCAGGCACCACTCAAAAAGTCAGTTCAGATAATGACCAATAATCGAATTCACAGGATGAAGAGCCCTACATTATAAGATAGAGTTACTGGACAGATTATTTTGCTCATTTGGCTGTTTCAAAATTACAGGGAAAAGGAATGAGAGAGAGGGATAGCTTAGAGTGATCCAGTATCAAACTGCAGAAATAAAGATCCCTCTTCAATTCTAGCTTCTTGCACAGACTCTCAAATGTTTTAGCTCATCTTTCATTTAAACATTATTGGGTGGTATCTGTAAAAAAATAAATAAATTTTTAAAATTTCCTTCACACTTAGTTTTCCTTTTCTACATCCAAAGCCTTGTTTGTTTACACAAGCCTGACACATTTCCACACTTCAGCTACACAATTCCTAAACACTCTCCCCTTCTGGTTCAGCTGTTTCTAGCACAACGGCAATCCTGTTACCAAGGCCAACAAATGCCAGTTTTCCCTCCTCATTGCTGTAGAATAGAATCACAGAATCATTTACTTTGGAACAGATCTCTAAGATCATCAAGTCCAACCATGAGCCAACACCACCATGCCCACCAAATCACGTCCTGAAGTGTCACATCTACACAGTTTTTTTGACACCTCCAGGGATGGTGACTGCCACTCCCTCAGGCAGACTGTTTCAGTCCTTCACTATTTTTCAGTCATCTCCTCCCTTCTTTACTAAAATCCATTTCACCTAAGGTAAAAAGGAGGGAAAACATATTTGCCTGCTTATCAGCCCAAACATATCCCATATTTGTAAGCAAACTGTTCCTTCTAAAGCCAAGATTCATACTGAGAATGACCATGCTATTTTCAGAATGCATCATATTTTAATGCTTTTGAAGTTTTATTATAGATAAGCAGATGCAGATTTTCTGTGCTGGCATATGGCTTGCCCTTTAAAGCACAACAAGCCCGTTGTCACTGTTAGTTCTCACAGTGCAATGAAAAAAGGTGATGGCCTAATTGCATCCCACAGATAACATCTAACCCACCAGAAAAATTATGTAGTTTCAGAGCCACAACCAACTGCCCTCTCATCAAGAGCTTCAGTCTCTCCTTTTTCATGTGATTAGGTGGTACCCTGTCTGTGCCATGTTATGCATGTTCCAGTCATCATCGTTTCAGGCAACATGATAGTGAAAGACAAAAGCATCTAGCCCAGGAGTGGTGCTACATGACCCACCTCAGGTTAAAAATAAATAAATAAATAAATATTCTTAACATTAATGAGATGAAAGGAAAGCAAGTAATTGCTATGTAAGCCAGGCATTAGTGCCCAAAGTAAAGTGTACTTAAAAATGTTCTCATTTTCAAGTATGACAGCAACCTAACATACCATTACTGTGTCTTGATCTAGGAGTCCTTATGGACTCCATTGCAATTGCTTAAAGCATACATCCCCATTAATTTTTGTTTTTAAATATAGATTTTTAACTCAAAGTATTTTCATTTAAAAATCCTTAGCGGTCACAATGAATGAATACTTGGACAAGGTCAGTGTTTTAAAAGTCAAGTCAGGCATAGGGTCTATATACAAGGTGGTATATGGAAAAGGCAGCTGTCTCGCCTTCAGTCGTCCACGCTCACAAAAGTCAGTAACATTTAACTCTAGCAAATTTGCTCTTCCATACTCATTTAGAGGTTGAAGAAAAAAAATTATTTACTAGATCTGTAACTTTACATTATAAGAAGTAATTCAGCACATAGAATAGCATTTCCCAATTTTGTAGCTCTTCAAGACTGATTAGCATAACTCGTGGGAGTTACTAATGCTAATGCATCTCCAGCTTATTTTTAGCACAGTAATTGCCATTGTTAAAGTACTTCAAAAACTTTGCAAGCTTTATGAAGCTGATGTGCAATTGCATCGATGGAGTCATGCCCACACACAAAGCACTGTCTGAAGGTCTGTGCAATTGGGCATCAGATTGTCAGAGCTCAATTACTTTAAGCAGAACTGCTACTCAGAGATGAAAACATTGGCATTTTAGACATAGTCTGCACTCCAAGTCTGAAACAGCAGCATTTGCCTATGGCATGGTAGATGCCACAAAATGCTCCCGGGGACAGTGCATGAAGTTAAACCTTAATGCCATATTAGATCCTCAAGAGCCACTAAAACAATACATTGCCAATAAAAATACTCTGCTGAAATAACAAAGACACTGAAAAACAAACACAGAAAGCTGTTATATTAATATTATGGTTTGACTTAAGAATAACAAAAGGAAGTTCAGAGTTCAAAATTCTGAAACTGCCTGTATTTCAGAGACCCCCGAAACAGCAATATGCCGCAGCAAAACCATAATGAGTAAATGCCTACCTGTTGTTATTATTAGACAACTATGTCGCAGATCTTTTGCTTCCCAATTCCCTTTAACACAGTGCTCCACAGGGAGCACTTTAGAGTTTACTAGAATATCCGTGTCCAAATATGATGTGGTGGCTTCCAGCAATAGTCACACAAGCATTGTTAGAAATCATCCGAGTCCTAAAAATGCCAATAAGCATGGAAAAGAAAGACAAATCGATTCATCTGTATATGGAGGTTACTGCCATGTTTAATATAAACTTTAGATAGCTAACTGAAAACATTAAAAATCATTTTATTTCTGCATTAAAAGTATGCAAAATTGCATGCTTTATGGGGAACTTACACATTCTCCGTCATCTAATTCAGTTACATTTACTAGTTACATTTGAGATGACCGGCAAACCAAACAGCCAACTGTAGAACTTATCAAAGTCAAATTATTTAAACCAAAAAAATCTCCAGTTCTTTGGCCCAAAAAACCTACTGTGTTTTCCAGCTTTCTCACAGTAAACACAATGAGCCTACAGAATGAGAATAGCCTATCCTTTGTATCCTGTCATTACTTTTTGTCACCTAGATTCTTCTATTCCCCTTCCCCACCCATGTTCATCTTTTCCTAAGTAAGAAGAAAAAGAGTTAGCCAAGTACATCTTTCACTTGGAAGCATACACGGATTTTTGGCTGATACACAGGGGATGCCTATAACTGACACACTCTCACTACCATTTAGCTGGAATTACTGTGAAGGTATCCAAGGAAATGGAAATAATCTCTAAGAATACAGGTCAAGAAAAGAAATAGAAGGATGGAAAGGATTAGCTTCAATGGAGTTTGTCATCTGAGAAATCTTTTGTTCGGGGTGCACGTGTGTGTGTGTGTGTAGGAAAAACACAAGGTTAAAAAATCTCAGAGATCATTCTTTTAAAGGTAAGTAGTAGTCCAGGAAAGAAAATAACAAATCATACTTAATTCGTGACAAACAATTCCTTCTAGCTTCTTTTGTACTTCCATTAAGCTGAAAACTGAGAGTCCTTCATATTTGACAAATATTTTTTTTGAAGTGATGCTGCAGAATGAACGTATGACTTGCAGCCTTTTATTCTTACCACATGTCTCTGAGAATAAGCTTTCTATTAGTATCCTTCACCTTGCTGGAGCAGTTTAAAGACACAGGTCTTTCTAAAGACTCCATCGCTACTTAACTGCATTTGGAACCCTTCAGGCTGCTCACTATGCTATCACAAAATTAAGATACTAGACTACTGCAGAACTACCTGCTACATTAACAGAGGAACAGCAAGCACACAGTAAGCAATCCATCCTCGGCAGCAGTGGTTTCATTGGCACAAGGGCTAAACACCTGCTAGACAACACACCACAAAAAATAAGATAGTCAAGCCTAACCTCTGCGCCCTTTTAAAAAGAATGCTACTGGTAGTCAGTCCTCAGAAGCTATACTTAAAGGCAGTGCTTCAGAGAAGCAGTTATTTGCATGCATGATCCCTCCTTGACAACAAATCACAACTAAGGAAAACAGATATACCAGAGACAAGGTACTCAGACATTTGGAAATCCGCATCAAGGATGACTTATGGAAAACAACAGCTTCAGAGAGAGGTGAAACAACTGCAGTTTTAGCAAAATTCAAACTTTTGAGGGCCAGAGTAAGGGAGGTTTGGAGTTGACAAGAGTGAAAGACAGAGTAGGTAAAATAAATCCAGGGTAAATTGTCATTTATTACAATCAAAACTTGACTCAGAGGCTTCCAGCTAGTTATCTAAAAGTGAAAGAAAAAAAAAACATAAACCAAAACACTAGCACTAACCTATGGGTTAAGACACAGGAAAATAAAACTAACACATTCACACTAAGGGTTTGCGTGAAATACACAAGAAAATTAAGCATGGCAGGATTACCAAAGAGAGATCATACACTTGTCAACAGAATCATTTTTTCAGACAGCCTGAACTGTGCAGGTTTAATGAAAGATTGTCTACTAACAATATTCTAATCACTACCTTCTTCAACTCTTCCTACTACTTAGACTTCTTAAAGGGTTTGAGGTTTCAAAACCAAACATCAGCTGGGAAACCATTAAAAGTGTATGATTTAAGAGTTTAAGAGAAAGATACTCAACACAAGAACACTGGAAAAATGGTAAAAATACATATACCCTGCATACTGTTCTTAATTACTACTTCCAAATTTTATAAAAAGCACATGAGGGATCTAAAGTCAGATTTTCTACCCTTGAGCAGAATTTATTTGGCATTTATGCTTCATCATTTATTTATTTTAAATAATTCATTTCTTCCTTGTTTGATTATCTGCCAAGCAGTTGTCTAGACTAGAACAGGCAAACAAAAGAGAACCTCTATGTTCATTAAGTTCACATCTGAACAACACTGAAACAGACAAGCACACTTTCCAACTCAGTTACAAGTAAAATAAAGTTTGTAAGGAAAGAATGAATGGAGCATTACTAGCCATTTCTCAGCAATATTAATTCCTTGCTTACCCTCTGATCACCCCATTTCAAAGGGCACATAGACAAAATAACTAGAAACAAATAGCTTTAGCAATAAACTCCTCATCCATTTTCCTTAGCGGCACACATGAGGACTAGGTAATACCATAAAAGAACAAAAAGTCTGAGATAGTTTGGGGGAAAAAGCAAGAGAGGATAGCGGCACTCAAGAACAACAACAACAAAAAGTGGTCAATAATACTCAGTCTTTTTCAGAACAACAGAATAAATAGATGAAATGCAAAACTTTAAAAGTGAGCCTTAAATACAGCACATACTGGGCCAATAAAGCTCAGAACTAGAGTTCAAAGCTTAGAAATCAAATACAATTAAATTATTCCAGGAATTACTAATTTCTTTTCGTTAAGAGCATATAAAACATGTACATTTCAAGACATCAGCCATCCAATATTTATTATTTAAATTGGTCCATTAGGGTGGTACTCAAATATCCCTCTAAACCATCCCCCATTCGCTACTGTAGATCACTGCCATAGTTAACACTTTCTTCTACGCACAAAAGAACAAAAATGCACCTGTACTTTGCTATAAGCATAAAAGCTCGTATAAACCAATACACTTGATGTATTTCCAGTGCTTACTCTGGATATATTTTTAAAAAATTTGAATAACCAAAATAAAACACTAACAGAGGTTTTGAAAGGTAGTATGGTCAAACCCACTAAGACTGAACATGGTTTTCAGCAGTACTCAACTAACTGAACTTAGATGTCTAGCTTGTTGGTTCCAAATGGATTTGCCTGCAGAAAAGATGCTGAGAATGTTCACCAACACCTCGAAGACCAAGTGTTCATGGCACTTTCAGGTACCTAAATGCCATCATCAGCCAAGCTGGCACTTGTCCATTTCAGAGCAAATACCTGCCCGTATGTACTCTAGTTCCCTGTCCAAGAGTTAAAACAACTTTCTAGTAGTTACTTTTAAAATACATCACTGACAAACCACCTCCCTTCCTTGCAACACAACTGGGTATCAAGCTGTCAAAGCAGCCCAGCAGCAGTTGGTTGGAAGAGTCTGATGCAGACTTGTCAGTAAACCTAATGCATTCTGGAAGAACTAACCTCTACGTTTCTGAGAATTAGGGAGGAACAGGACCACATTGTGGATATCTTTCGAAGACTAGGCTGTTGAAATTATTTTAGAGATGCCTAAATCTATTGGAGGGACCTGATCCTTAGGAGTATGCTCTTAGAATCTGCTTAGACTACACAAAGCTTTCTATGCACTAATTATTACTGTAACATTTTGAAATGTAGATAAGCCTTGATAACCATCGGGTTGAGTTCAAATGTTCCTTGCAGCTGCCTGTAGCAAAGTAATTTGGAATATTCTATAGCACGCGTATGCCCTGAAGATGTATGGGTTAGCTGGTTAGCTGGTTAGGTATTTCCTGCAAGGTGCACAAAAACCATGCTAGCCCCTCACAAAACTAATAGCTTACCAGCTCTATCACGGAAGACTACTTTAACCAAAAAAGAGAGAGAAAAATAAAAAAGCTGCAGTAAACACACTAATTTATGTTTTAGAGTTGAATGGGAAGGTGGATGTGTTTTATGAGGGAAAGTGGCTGCACATAGAGGAGGTGCCTTTAATACTAAGAGTCAAAAAGAGTTTGAAGGCTTTCACATGGAGAAGCATGCCAAATAATTGCAGTAAAAAGCTAGGAGTAAATTTAAAACACTGAGAAGAATGACACTTTCCAGAGCAGAATATACGTTACGGTGGTTAGCCTACAATCACACAGCAAGCTTTTGGCACATTCAGAAAGAACAAATGTTTTTCAAGCCTTAGATGCAGGCATCTGATACAAGCTCAGCCCTCTTCTCCAAACATGGCCTTTTGGTACTTGCAGCATTCTCAAAAGTCTGAAAACAAAAGTTCATGCTTCCTTCTGACACAAGAATTAATTATATACTACCCTATGCTGCAAAACGCATCATGTTAACTAATAACAATGAATAAAATAGGTTTCCTTTACACAAAGTCTACTTTAGTCAGCTTATTTAAAAGTATCTGGCTCAAATAAAATGTAAAGCTCTCCTTTCTGAATAACAGCAGCATGTATTTTGAGCAACTAGTAGGAAAGGGAAAGACAGGTACGTCACTCACTTTCCATATTCCCCCTATAACCATGACACTCTCATCATTAACTTAAAAAAAAAAAAAACCTGCAGCACAGCCTGAAAACACAGAAACAATTAAACAGCACATTAAAGAAAAAAAGATAAAGAATAGCAGTTACTCTCTCTCCAGTATTGACTTTACTATGAATTACAGCAAGAACTAATTTATTTTCACTATTAGCATAACCACTACTACACCACAATAAGGTAACTTAGTTTTACCTCAGAGCTGTAGCTCTTCATTCTTCCAGTTTCTTTCACTACAGGCAAATGTCTCACTTAGCTCACACACTCCAGGAAGACATAGCTACAATCAGAAACTGAAATACGAAGCACAAAGCTCTGTTTTATTCATGGTACCTTTGTTTGCCAATTAATTTGAAAGAGATTCTTACAGAGGGAAGGGTAGCTCAGCTTGGTTAAGCTGCCATCTTATACTACACCAGTAAAAAGACAGAGGCAAAACCCTTATGTAAAAAAAAATAAAATTAAAAAGCAAGTATAAAACCAATTGTAATTTGCAAAGCATCAAGGTTTTTGGTGTCATTCTAACCTCACAATGTATACACCAGTGTAACTTTATCAGCTCCACAGGGATGATGTCATCTTCCCCAACAGCGTGTCAATGAAATAAGAAACAGGTCCTTTCAACATGCTGGAAGGCCCAAACCTTTTGTTTGGTTTTCAGTGCTCAAACCTTCCCCTGTCGATAAACCAGCCCTGGTTCATTTAAAAGGACAAAAAAAAAAATTAAAAAAGGGAGGGGACTGAGTATCAGGGATGCATTCAATAGGCAGCCAGTGAGAGAGGAAGGAATTTTGAAATTCTGTGCAGGCACTTTTCTGTTGCAGTTGGTTGTTGCATGGTCTTAGCAACTCCACGTGCCCCAAGGCATCCCTGTGGCCATGGAGACCCACGCTTCTCCTGCCTCCAGTCCGTCTGGATGACCTTTTACTTCCTGGAGAAAAAAATAAATTTAAAAAAAATAGAAAAGGCAACATTCAAGCCCATCCTGGCAGTGGTCCAAAGGAAAAAACCCAAACAAAACACAAGCCAACAACAAAGATCCACAGATTGGAAAACTGCTGACAACCTAAGTACTAGGAAGTTTCTGATGATACAAAAGCCATTGTGAAGGCAAATTAAAAAGAAAACAACAGCTATGGTTGTTCAGCTTGGCCAGGCAAGGAATAGCTGACTCAATTGTCCTAAAACAGGAGAGGAATGCATCTTTTTGTCATGCATGAAGAAGGTTCAAAGTAAGAAATTAAAAATACACTTCTGCCCTCCACAAAAAAAAAAGATCAGAAAACATTTTCTCTAAGCGTTACTTCAGTGCAAAGAGCAACTACGCATATGAGAAGATATTCCTACTCTTTATAACATTTTTGAAAATGATACTTTAATTTATACAGCAGTAGTATTTCAGGTTGGGCTTCTTGTGTCCTTTTTTCTGAAGCATTTCATTGCTCTTCACTGGTACAGCAAACGTCTTTCTGGCTTTTATGTTTAAATACATGCTTCAAACAGTTTTAAGGTTATTTGGTTTTAGACAGAGAAATAAGCCCCATATGTTTCACTGAAAAGGTTTTCCACCAGGAAATTCATAGCCCTTCCAGATGTCTCAGATATCTAACAGTCCAAACTTGATTTTCCTACATGACAGCTATGAATATTTTCTTTCCAACAAGTTGCTTGTGTGATTATTATAAATTTATCCATACGTTACGGATACAGACTACAGCAGATGGGTTTAGGATCATTTAAGAGAATGAGCAGTAATTAAGTATTCCTAGTGCTTGCATCTTAGAAGTAATTTGCACATTCTCTATCCTTGCTTTGCATACTAAGGCATGCAAAATTTCACAGATGGAATATAATTTGAAAAATACACAACCCATATTTGCAATTACACGAAGTAAATAAAAATGTGTCCGTTTCTATAAGCCCTGTCAATTACTGTTTTGAGTAGACAGTCTTGCTGTAGCTTTAATGACATCAAGACCTATATAGTATCTTTTGGTAGTAAGATCATAGAACCACAGAATGGTTTGGGTTGGAAAGGACCTTAAAGATCATCTAGTTCCATCCCCCTGCCATGGGCAGGGACATCTCGCACTAGACCAGGCTGCTCAAGGACCCATCAACTCGGCCTTGAACGCCTCCAGGGATGAGGCATCCATAACCCGGCTGGGCAACCTGTGCCAATGCCTCACCACCTTCATCATGAAGAATTTCTTCCTAGTGTCTAATCTAAATCTTTCCCCTTCCAATTTAAAGCCATTCCTCCTCATCCTATCACCACGTGCCCATGTAAAAAGTCCCTCCTCAGCTTTCTTGTACACCCTCTTCAGGTACTGGGAGGCTACTATAAGGTCTTCCTGGAGCCTTCTCTTTACCAGGCTGAACAAACTCAACTCTTTCAGCCTGTCCTCACAGCAGAGATGCTCCAGCCCTCCTTTGGATCCATTTCAACAGCTCCATTTCTTTCTTACATCATGGATTCCAGAACTGGACACAATACTCCAGATGAGGTCTCATGAGAGCGGGGTAGAGGGGTAGAATCACCTCCCCCAGCGTGCTAGCCACACTTCTTTTNCCTCCCCAGCTAAAAAAAAAACATTACTTTGCCGCTTTGTCCTTTTTTTTTTCCCCCTCAGAAAGCAGTACAAGAATTCTAAGCAAGCAGTGCTGGAAAGAAAAATTAGTATCACATGCTTTTTCTTAAATAGGAAATATGTCAGTTACCATCATGGGAAGCACTATACAAGACTAAGTTTGCAGGTTTATTTAACATACTCTCGTCTGATTATTCTGGCAGCAACACCTCCTACTCCTTGTAGATACACAGGCACAATTCCCAAGGAAGTTACTGGGACTCCCCAGGGTCGCCTGTAGGGATGGACAGATTCTGCACACACAGATTTCTCAAGCAGCCAAAAAAATATATTAGGAAATACCAAGCAGGACAAGATAAACGTCCTCATTTGTAGGAAGCAAACAAAAAACTAAGTGTTCTCCCTTACAGGAATAAGAGTCAAATCTCATCAGTTATATACTGCCTTCTCATTCTCACCATAAGCCCAGCTCTTTGGGAAATGTGCACACAGTTGTCAATACATCCTGCATCTTAAATCAAAGTAGGAAGTTCCAAAAACCTAGCTTAGGATGTCTTGCTTAGAGTATGTAGTTTTGTTTAGTTCTGAAGGCAGTTTGTTCTTTTCTCAATTAGCTCCTCTCTCAGCTAAAAAAAAAATTGAACATCTTATTTTTTTATTGGGAAACGACACAGTACCATAATGAAATTGACAATATTTGTCTTTTACTCTCTTCTTTTCCAGGTAGACAAAATATTCATGATATGAAATTGCACTATGTTTATAATAAGAAATTGCACTGATGAGTAACTGCAAGACATATGCAATAGCACAAAAGCTTACATACCAAATTAATTTGTCCTGACTGCCTTTCCAGAACCGTATGAAAATATTGATGACTAATGAATAAATACAGTCCTTCATTAGAAACAAATTATTAAATAATTGGGGCAGGGAGTTGTAAACAGCCTACGGTATAGATCTGCAGTCAATTTCTGCTATACTTTGTAATTGTTATATAAGTGATAACTTTGTCCTTATGCTGAAGGGGAGTCATGACACAAATTTCAGTATTGCATACAAAAGCCAGCAATGCTGCAAGAGCATGACAGACAAAAATCAGGACAGCAAAACTCCGCTATGTAAGCTTATGCAGAGTCCCAGCATTAGATGTCCCCCTAGTTAGCTATGGCAATGCTGGCTTTCCTCTATGTGATAGACCAGGGGAGCAAGAGGCCCTCTACAGATGGTGTTTGCAATTGTGGCCATCACAGGCACTGAATCTTACGTTTCAGGATCTTGTCTGGTCTCTGCCTACTGCCTTCCTCCTCCCTCTTTGCTGCACTCAACCTAGAAAGATGGCTTGTGACCAACAAGCTACCAAAATACCACAAAAATCAGAGGTTAGCACGTCACAGCCCCCACAGTCCCTGTCCCAAAAGCAACTTCCACATCTCCAGTTTTGCCCCAGGCTGCCTGGGCAGAGTAGCAACCACCTCAACCTGTTGGGTGACAATCAAATAAAATACTTGAGTGAAAAATGGTACCAGGCTGTAAAGGCACAGCTGGCACTCTCCTCCAGAGAGCTGGCAGCAAAAAGGAATGAGATAGCCCACTGATACATGCTGTAAAGATACAGGTACGTTTAGCTCAGATACTCATCCACAGAGAAAAAGGTCACGTGCTACTGTGTTTTTGGTTATGAGGCATGCATCGTCAGAGGAAAGAGAAGGAAAAAAAGAAAGAGAGACAGTGATAAATGCAGCTACATCCAGAGCACTGCGGCATCTCGTCAGTCTGATGCTCAGTTTGGTGGGGAATGTTCTCAATACCTCACCCTTGCTTCATCCCTTTATTTGCTTTGGTCATGCCTTGCTAGTAGGCTCATTTCACTAACTCAACCCCTTATTTTCCCACCAAAACCATGCACCTGCTTAGGTGCATTCAGCTCCTAGCAGTTGTTTCATCTGGTAGCTGTCTCCATTATCAGTGTGGACCCTGCAAACCCTTTCTGTTCAGTGCTGCAATGCAACTGTTTGGGTGATGACATCTTCAGGTTAGGTGTGATGTTGGAATGGACAAGTTCTTTCTGTGATACACTACACCTACATGACAGAGCTGAAAGGCCCCATCAAGCTAAACATCTACAGTCTTGCAGTTCATTTGAATTTTAGCAGACTCACCTTATTAGCTTGAGTTTGGGTTTAAACACCAGATGTGGTTCACCAGTGACCTCTTGTCAGTTTTAACAGGAGAGGTGGTCAGAGGTCAGTCTGTGCCACAGCCCGCGAGACCTTGGGCTCCTCTACAGAACTTAAGCATCAGCAGATTAAAGATTTCAGCTGGTGAGCACATGCCGTAGCTTTTTATTTCTAACAGTATTGAGATGATCCAGATTTTAAAGATATTCATGCACCTTAACGGTGAGGTGTGTGGGGAGCAGGATTCCCTGCTAAGCAAAGTCCAAGCAAGGGTGACAGAAACAGCTCTCCTGTCACTCAGTTTGGTGGAACACCAAACCAGAAAACTGATTCCATTAAACAACAACATCTTGCATAGATTTAGGGCACAGAGGGTCACATTGCAGAAAGGCACAAGAGCACCTCAGCTTATAAATGAAAACATAACACAGCAGGGGCTGAACCAGACATCCTTGCTTCCCTCCCGCTATAGCCTTGGTTGGAATTCAGCATCAGGTGACACAAGCCACATTTGAGAACAGTGGTACATTCAGCACAAAACATTCAAGAGATTCTTTTCTGCAGTCATAGAGCTTTTTGGTACACTATGATCATCTTCCAAAGAGTAGTATCAAGTCATTCAGTAATCCCCATTCCTGAAGAGTCAGCCCCAATTCCTAAACAAGGGTGTCATAATAACAAGCTGACCGTTCTCTTGTCTGGAAAAGACACAGCGGTTGCCCAAACCCCAACAGGATGCTAAGAGAAAGGACCCTGTATTTTGTTACTGTCTATAGTTAAACTTGGGCTGAGAGTACTTTTGGT
This sequence comes from Piaya cayana, assembly GCA_013389865.1. NCBI lineage: Eukaryota > Metazoa > Chordata > Aves > Cuculiformes > Coccyzidae > Piaya > Piaya cayana. The sequence continues at coordinate 16,405 of WAAB01001429.1, read as the reverse complement.
TTACAAACCACTCTGCTGAGTTACCCTTCAAATAGCTCCATAATCTTTGGTAACATTTAATTTGCTTGGAAACCTAAAACAATATTAAATATGCAAAAAATTCCATGCAAACCTTATAGAAGTTGCTGGCTGACTGTTATACAAACCTAAATGACAGCTCATGACAAAACAGCTACTCCAATACCATGTAGGGTGTACATTTTTTTTCCAGGAAGGAGAAAAAGTGGTATAACTATCAAGTTCAACAGGCAGTTGCAGAACAGAAGCTGTTTAGTCTCATATTATGAAGACTGAATAATTTGGTAGCATGATCAAAGCACACCAACAAAGGGCTAACAGTCAATGGAAGTACATAATCACAAGAAAAAGCAGGTTAGAAGATGCATATCAGCTGTGCTTAAAAAGCAATAAGTATCCATTCAAGAATCAAATAATATCTACAATATGTTTGAAAAAGCTCTTGGAAAAATAATGTTTGAATGGAGAAAAAACCCTTGCCTCCGATAACTGTCCCATTACTATCTCACAAATAAGACTGAAATTAACTAAAATATATTTTCACTGAGAGCACTTGACAAATCAAGAGTTGCTAACTACATATAGCAATATGGTGTGTTACTGCAATACGTGCTTTGCAATCAAATCTCTTCCTATCATTCATTTTCTATGCTCCCTCCCAAAAAGAGGGTCGTTCAAAAAAAACCCTCTTATTTCCAAATCAAATGTTAAGATTAATATGATGTTTTTATTTAGGTTTCCATTTCTGCATTTCTTCTTTACTTTCTTCCAATTTAAGTGACTTAAAATGCTATAGCAAATATTTTTACTCTTAACTGAATCCACAATCATTAATACTACTCCAAATAAAATTAGCATTTTAATAAGAAATAGAACAGTTAAAAGCTTCCTAAACCCACTTAAAAAAAACATCTACAAAGGGCAAGTCTCATTAACACCTTCCCTACATTAACTACATAATTCAACATGCCAAAACTAGGCTGATCACAGCCTGTGTCATATTGTCAAATAATACCACTGTTTGTAAATTGGATTTCTGGTTTCCATATTAACATCAAATGGTCCACACGCATTTACCAGTGGCAGCCCTCTCCCAAGAGGTAAGGAATGAAGATATAGGTCCTTTCAGGCAAAGGAGGAAACCGAACGTCAAGATCTCCATTTCCAGATCAACTGCTTAAGCAGGAATGGATATCACTATCATGACAAATTCTGTAAAACTTTTCATTCTAAGAACTTTTCCAACAAATGTTGAACAAACCACAAGTGAGGTTTACACTTGAGAAAAACTAGTCCATCTAGATACAATTTTATTGCACTAACTGGGCATTTTTAGTGCATTAAGCTAGTATATTAAAACCATAACTTTAACACGTTTCATCTAAGATACATTATAAAGACACTGTTTTCCTCACAATAAATTTAGACCCTTGCTGCTACGAGATTGATGAGACTAAGTATTTTTCCTGCAGCCCAATAAAAGATCTGGATACCAATTCATCTGTCGAATGAGTTGTCAAAGCTTTCTCAGGGGTTGGTTCAGGTATAACACTTATTTTAGGGAAGATGGAAAGACTTAATATTTTTTGTTCCAAGAAACAGACATTCTTCTCTAACCTTATTTTCACTTACAGAAACTTGAAGAATTTTAAGACAGCAAAATAATTCCCCTGCCCCAAATCATAAAATAACAGAGTAAGTACAAACCTATTCTCTCATGGGCACGAACAAAACAAGGAGCCAACAAAAGCTTACTCATCAGCTTAGTACTTTGTTTTGCTTTTTATAGCTTTAGGAGACTATGCTAAGGGCACAAAGTAACACCCAAAGGAGAACTGCATAAACAAAACATCAACTCTAAAATCTGCCAGCAACAACACTGGTATTTAAATTTCATGGCATTTTTGCCATCAGGAGACATTCTGCTGAAGAGCTACTCCTGGAATCCGAGGCATTGCTCTCTTCCACCCACCCACCTGCTCCTGAGAGCCGACCGCTCACACTCTCCTGTGTTTCTGGGAAAAAGGAATAGTTAATTGTCCAAGAGTCAATACAGGAAAGAGAATAGTTATTTAGCACTCCCCATTCTGCCACAAATGTGCCTGTGCTTCCAAGGGTAAGACAGTCTTTGTATTACAAGGGATTTCTTTGGGTTTTGTTTGATCGGTTTGGTTGGTTTGTTTTTGTTTGGGTTTTTTGTTTGTTTTTATACTAGTGTAGTAGCTCTACCAGTTCTAACCATCTGCGTATAAGGGCTTAAAAGGTTTTACTCTCCTCAACACCAAACAAAGTCTTCACTTAGGGACTTCAAGAATTACAAATCAGATTTATGCTTCCCAGTGGAACCTTCTCTGAAATTAACAGTCCATGTTTCCCAACTGTAACTAAGGAATACAGGAATGAGTACACAAGGCTTTCAATATTAGGTTGTAATACATAGTTTAAATGTAATCTCATTGTTAGCACTACAGGTTATAGCAGCACCTTTTTCACTGGCAGCCCTCCAGAAACTGCTTCCGAGAATCAAAAAAATCACAGTATTACTACTTTCAGGTTTTAAATAAGCACTTTTCTTGATAAACTACAGCCACTCTCCAAGCTGTTTCTTTTTCTATCATTACCTACAGAAAAAGGCAGGAGCCGGTCCTAGTTACTTGAGATAGCTGTTCCATGTGCAAAATGAAACGTATAGTTTCATCCTTTGACAGTAATGAAGTAGTTAGCAGCAGCAGCCAAAATCTGTCTTCTCAAAGAGGGAAACTCACAGCCACCCCAAACCAATCATCACTTGTAAACTGAGATTGCGCCTCCTGCTACAGCATGGGCTGTGATACTGAAAAACAGCAATGGAAAGGGTAGGAAGAATGAGAGATGGCACAAACATTGCTTTGCTACAGGGGCCTTTGTAATTGCCCAAACACCATGATGTGTTTGTATAAACATTCTGTGGTTCAGGATTTGCACTCAACTCACTTCTCTGCAACAAAAACAAACTGGACACAGTAATTAGCTTTAATAGCATCTGATTAAGTAAATAGGTTTTTCCATTTGCATCAGTAGCTCATGAAGAGGGACACTAATATGAGCACCACTCAGGTCACTGCCCAGTGATGACAGCTATACAATCAAGCAAAAATAAGTTCCACTACAACAGCAAATATGACAGTTAAATTCCCTGGTAGGACAGGCACAAGGTTGAACAAGTATGCTGTTGCAGGCTATGGTAAGAACACTTAAACCAAATCACTCATATACTTCCCCGGAGATACTCAAAAAGAAAACAAGAGGTTCACAGTTTGCTATAACTGATTCTCCTGCAAAATATCTTGACATAACACTTATTCACAGAGTTACAACTGAAAAAGTACATCCTACAAGAGATACTCAAAGCGAGTATGTTCATGATTGTATTCCTGTTTCTGTGTCAGGAAAACCTTATAGACCCTCTTTTTTTTCTTGTATACAATCACCCCAGCTCCATCAGCCTTTGGTTTTCTTAGGAATCTGCCTTTGGAAGTAACTCAAACAATAGAACTTATTAGTAGCCATATGGAAATACAGCATGAGATCTGTTACTTTGAATTGTCAAACACCCAGCTCATTAAAAAGTAACAAGTAGACATGACTTCAACTTCAATATCAACCTCATGTGACTCAAGTACAAAATATTTCAGTCTTGACTCAACTTATTTAGAAGAAATGGAAAAATAACCAACATGAGAACACAGGCAGGTGTACCACTGCTCAGAGTACATCTACATATAAAGAATTGCCCAAGAAAGTAATCTCTTTACAGTAACTGTAGTTTATTTTCCCTTCCCTGACTTCAACATCTAAACACAGAGACTGAGTAAGTTCAGTCTACACCCCATGCTGGTTCCTTCAGAGGAATTCACTGAGGAAAAAGGTTGGGGGTTTTTTCCCATTTGAATATTTCTTCAAACTATATTTTATGTGTTGGTGCTTAATTATCTCAGAGATTTAGATTATTGTTTTTATTTCATGAAATCTAATTTGGTAAATGAAGAACATGAGAGCATAATTTTAATCAGTCTCCCTGGAAACTTCTTAAAATAACACTAGCTGATGACTACTCATGAGACAGCAAGCTATTCTCCTCTCATCAGCTGAATATATCTTTCTGAAATATTTGCTGGGATATCAGTGACAAACCATAACAACATGAAGGAAGTAAATATAGCTCAGCTTACACTTCACTGAAAAATATTTCTAATCTCCTTTTTGTCACTCAAATCACACCTAACTGTAATGATTTCCAAATGCTATGGGCTATTACCAGTGGTTTTCCCACAGAAGCAACATCAATCTAAAGAATGGTTTTAAGGCAAGAGCATTCTTTCAGCAGCCTATCAGAACTATCAAATAATTTAATGCAGTAGGTCACTTATTTGAGGTGCAACCAGAGTATCCAACTTCATCAAGTGAAAAAAATACTTTGTTCAAGATAAAATCCTAGAAGTCACTGGACAGCATTCGGCCTGTTGCTTTTGTCAACTTTTAAATATGTCACGTTACCAACAAAATGCCAAAGCAGAGCACAACTGATAGCATACAGCACCTCTGAGTAAAGTCTATTTTTAGCCTGCAATTCAGTCAGCCACTCTTACAATGGCTAGGAATGAAGCCCAAGACAGCCACGTTACTGTATATAGGTCAACGCAATTACATGTTGAAACATGTTGAGAGAACGTGATTGTAAACTGGAGTCAGAGCTGGAAAGATCAGCACTAAACAGTTGCTCTGTGCTATTGGGTGTCTTTACTGGCAGAGCATGCACACACATCTCACCCATCCTGATTAATAGTCCACAAAGGAAAACTGTAAAACAAATGACAGTTTTACTCTAGTTCTATTCAGTTTAGCACTCATGAGAGACAACATTTCAGCAAACTTGAAAATCAATATCCTTTACCTTTAATGGTAGTTGTTCAGATGACTTAGCTTTGTCAATGCTAAAGCAGCTCACTGCACACTACCCTCAAAATACTGCCAAGGAAGAGACAACTCAGTCTTCACTCTGCGCACTCCTGAACTTCTGTGCTGAGGTAGCAGTTACAGGACCTGTGCTGAAACAGCACTTGCAAGGACAATTTGCACACAGCATTTAAATATCCATCTTTCACAACACTGAATAAAAATATCCTAAAATTTCTTTTCCGTAAAGCAGAAATTTTTTATGCATTCAAGTGTTAGTTCTTCATTAAAAACGTTAAGCTCTTACTGTATTTTTAATTTTCAGGAATGACATTTTCAGACTTTTCCTCTACCAACTATACAGCCTTTACTTTTTCACAAAATGAAAAATATCTAATACCTAAGCTTGCTCTACAACAGACAGCTTCAGACTTTGGACCTTTAGGGCTTAATATTTTGATACTATCAAAACAAAACAATAACACCATAACGTGATCACTTCTCCTCTAGGATATACCAAAATGATTTAACAAATAGTAATAACTTTCATACACTGAAACTGCAGCTGAATACTAATCAGTTATGTGAAGAAGAATAAGGTTGCATTTCACTACCAGTTTTCCAGGATCTTTAGTCTTTTTTTATACAGTTTCTTAAAACTAGCCTAAGCAGTACTCTCTTTCTCTTCCCTGTCTTTGTACAGATGAACATTAGGAGATGCTTCCTTCAAAAACTGACCCCTTAACCAAAAAAAAGACTGCAAGGAACACATATATGTTCCTGAAGATTTTGAAGCTCAACATATGTACAAAACTAAAGTACACCCAGTTAGCAAACAGAATATTTACATCACAAGATAATTCCATCCATTTCCAGATTTCAATCTTACTGCAGGGCCTTGCTTATCCAAATGAGACTTTTTTGAGTGCTGATCACTTCTATTCAGTAAGTGAAATAAAAGCACCGTAAGAACTGAACTCTCAGAATCTGGAAAGTTCAGAAATGCAAAGGTACAGGCACGCTATAGGCTTATCAGGAATTCACATTTGTAATGGTGCTGGTTTTTTTTCCTCCACATTTCACAATGAAGCAAAAGGAAACCTAAAAGCATACTTCAGTAACATCTGAAATGAGAAACACAGTCCAAGTTTCAGAAACCATTCGTCTACCTTCTGAAAGACCAGGATTATCTTCTATCACTTCCCCAAAAACAATTGACTTCAGCAGAAAAAAAAAGGCTCATTTTCCTTCTTTAGCCAAAATTCAAACTGCAAGAAGCTTCTTAACTACAATAACACACACACAGAGCAGAATAACACTCAGTAAAGCCATCATACAGTAGCTGAAACAGTAATGAAGACAAAATAACTTTTTTATTGGGCTAAAAAGAGCCAACAACTGAATTCAGCATCTAAACAAGAACAGTAGCTACCTACAAGAAAATTTTAACAAATTTAAATGCACTACTTCTAATAATTCAAGCTTACTTTGTATGTTCAAGAATGTGAATAAAATGGAATATTTTAGCTGGAAGGGCCCTACAACAATCATCCAGTCCAAGTGCCTGATCACTCAGAGCTGACCAAAAATTAAGGCACGTTTTTAAGGGCATTGTTCAAATGCCTTTAAACACTGACAGGCATGGGGCATCCACCACCTCTCCAGGAATCCTGTTCCAGTATTTGAACACTCCCTGTGTAAATAAATGCTTCCTAGCATCCAGTCAAAACCTCCCATGCCACAGCTTTGAACACTTCCCACATTTCTATCACTAGATAGGAGGGAGAAGAGATCAGCACCCCCATCTCCATTTTTCCCAGGGTGGAAAAAAGGGCATAAACAAGCAAACATAATGAAGAGTATTACAATATAAACTGAAGAGTGCATAAAACAGGAAGAGAATGCTTGGGTCACAGGCAAACAAAGCAGTAAATTCTAAATTCAGAACAGTTGCACTTCTTTCTGCCTTGTACAGCCACAAGACAAAACATCTAATATATTATAATAAAAGTAGAACAAAAAATTCACAGTGAAATGTGTCCTTCAACTATGACCAGCAATGTCCATTGCACTATATTAATCTTTTAGAATACCAGCAAAGGCTAAATCACTCACATCTGTCTGAAAGAAAATGTCATGTTTTACTTATACCCTGCTTTTCCACTTGTGAGTAAAGCCTGCATGCCATGCCTGTGGTTGCTAGAGAGTTCTGGGCCTTCTGCAGTTGAAAGAGGAGCTCAACTCAACTGCTAGCATGATACCAAGTACTTGAAAGAAAGAATAATGGAAAAAAAGGAAGAAACACATACAGCAATTGAAAAACACAAATAGTGCAATTCATCCCTTACCCTTACTTCCTCAGGCGCACAGTTTTTCAAAAAATGTACATTTTCAAATCACATTACAGTTTCCTATAAATAAATCCAAAGGAAGGAATTAGACAAAATCTGCTAATGAAGGAAACTTCTGAAATTCAAAAAGCACTACTCTTAGGATCAAAACCCTTTCATAACCAGATATCAATGATCCTTGGCATTCCTCTCCTTGGTACTCATCACAATCAGCCTTCTCAGTCCTTGCATTCTTTTCCAAGCAATCAAGTTTTGGGTTTTTTAATAAAAAAACCCCACATACCAAAATATAAAGAAAACGCCACAAATTCACTTACTTTTGATAAGCAGTGGTCAGCCACAGAGGTCCAGATGAACCTCACAGTTTCAGTAATCTCCCCCTTCACCCAGGGGTCACAGCTAACAGCCTCACTTCCTTTCTCCCCCTTGTTGCTTGTTCCCTCTTTTCTAGCGGTACATCACCTTCAATTGCTCAGGCTCTGCAGGATTGCTACACCTCTCAGGTGCAAAGAATAAAGCTCAACAAGTCTCCTTAATTTTCTGCCTTGCGCACCTGGGAGAGCCTCCTCCATCAGAGACAACAACACCTCCCATAAAGAGGTCAGGGGACTCCAGATTTTTGCAATTTAGCTACCTCACAGTTCAAGAGATGAAGGGGGAAAAAGGAACCCTTTTGTGCATCGAGCCAAAGATCATGCTGCAGGCACAGCTGCTGTAGTGTTGTAATAAACAGAGGGTAGATATGTAGCTCTTTCAATTTCTTTACTTCCCATAAAACGCCAAGTGTTTCCAAGTACTAGAAGTCTCTTTATGTCTGTCCTGCAGCTAGAACAGGGTCACCACTGGTGCTCTGGAGAAAATTCAGAAATCCCATTTCTGACAAAAAACAGAAACAAGTCCCCTTCTGGCATTTTCCTAGCACAAACAAGATTTGTGTTGGTGTCCTCATTGCAAGTCCTGCTATTACACTCTTTCCTTGCAAATCTTGCTGTAAAATAGCCTTGTAGCAATGGAGTAAGAAAACAGACAGGATATGCTTTTTACCTTGCATATGACCCCTGGATAATTAACCTAGCATAATGCATTGCCCTTGTTTATCAATAGTGACTAGGCATCTGGGATCAAAATTAGCAGTTTTTCAGGACTTTACTTCACATAAATATCCTACTCACAAAACAGAAGGTCAGTTTAGAAGTATGACTACTCAAGTCAAGTAGCCATATTGAAAGTAAAAGAAAAGGTCCAAGCCTTTTTTTTTTTTTTAAAGCATTCTTAAAATGCTGGGAACAACAGATTCTATTTTGGTTTAAGTGTTTGGAATTGCAAACTGCAATGCATTTTTTTAATATATATGTGTTAAGCTGATGACATGTGGAAAATGAACTTTCAAGTCTCACTCACCTTTACTTCAGTAGTTTCATATGACAGATGGTTGCAGATGTTTCTAGGTGGCTGGGCCTACTGGAGATCTCACTACTACTTTTGTCCTAACTTGTTCCTCTGCTAAAAATATGTAACAACATTCCTTGCTGTCTTATTAATAACTGTAGTACAATATAAAGTTAATATTAATATAATGCAATCCAGGTGGTGTGGAAAGTGATGACAGAGGTGTAGTAGCTGGCAGTCTTTCCTCTGAGCCAGTAATGAAGTAATATCCTAGCACATGGGCACAATCTACTGAAGCCTTACTTACCAAAAAAGGGGCGTACCCCCAGCCCAATCAGGGTCACCAAAAAATACATGGCACTTTTCGAAAGAGCAAAGGTATCAACCTGTCCTGGCTGAATTCCCATCAGAGAAATAGACAGTAAAACCAAGTAGTGTTGTCATAGGTGATAATGTGATGGATGATCACACAGTTGCACAAAGGTTACGATACTCATCCTTATGGCACAGTAGTGAGATCAGATGGAAAGAAAAGGGACTCTCACTTAGGTCTCAATTATTTGTGGGGTAGGACAGCTGTGCAAGCACAGGAAAGAAGAAACTCTCCCTGAAAGTTTTTAGAGCTTTTGTTCTTATTAGGGACAACATGAGATGAGAGGAGACTGCAACACACTAGGATCCCACAATTTTCTCTGACCATTCCTCCACCAATGCAGATGCAGGCTGAAATCATCTTAGTCTCTTGCTAACTGAAGCCATTGGAAGTCTTCATACAGCACTTGGAACGGTTTGGAAGAAAGGAGGTATCTACAACTGATTTCAGAAGAAAACATCACAGGTTGTAGCTGCAAGTACAAGAGTTAGAAACAAGGACTAACTTCTTCCTGTTCACCTTCTTTGTTCGGTTACAAACCTCCAGTAAATGCACAATAATGAGATTTTCCAGACCCTGCAACTGGCCAAGGTGCAAATTCAAAATTGAACGGTACCCTGAGAACTACCTGCTGCCATCAACGCTCACTCCCATCATTCTTGACACTAAGTGCTACAAAGACTCTTGAGCCATGAGCAGCCAAATCAAGAGACTTGCAAGACAAGAAACATCAAATTCAGTAATTGGACCTCCAGAACAGGTCTGCTCTACTGCTTGGACATTACAGCTTTTAAGCCTAAATCAAACAACTGAGCTTTGACTTGCCCAAATTATAACTTGTCAGAAGAACCTTGAAGAACTTCAAAGACCTCTTACATTAAAAAATAAAGCCCAGGATTTGACAGTTACTCTGTATCAGCTGTACCAGTATCTCTGGGCCTTTGCAGGCCCACTGGACAGAAGACAATAAGCTACCAGAGACTGGGCAGCTTTTCACAGCTATGATTTTGTATGGGTGTTTATGCTCCCCCAGAGNTTCCTCATAAGGCCTGTTCTCCAGCCCATTCTCCAGAGCCTCAACATCCTTCTTGTGATGAAGGCCCAGAACTAAACACAGGATTCGAGGTGCAAACTCTAACGCAACTTGTGCTTTCAAACCAGAAGACAGAGCTGTATCTTACCCCCTCTGCCCTTACAAATAATTCCCTAGAAAATTCAAGCACACATGACCACTACCGGTCCATCTCACAAAGCATGAGACTTCGTCAGCTCCAGAAATGTTTGGCTGGACCCAAAACACTTTGGACATATGTTAGAAATTACCATTTTGTTAAATTTCCCTCTTCTCGCAAAGGCTGTCCACTGCCCAAAGGGAGAATATGAAAGAGCTAGGCATCTTGACAGCCCTCAACTAAAAAATTCCTCAGTCCCCAGTGTTGACACTTGTAGAAGACATCAGCCAGCTTTTCCTGCCTGTGGGTTCATTTTCCCCAGGACAATGATGATATTCCAGTTTCCATCTTCTGTTCCTCAGCTCCCGTGAAAAGAACAACTATCAATCTAAAAATGTTCTCTTCAGAGGACAGCTGCCCTAGTTACTGGTATCTCTAGCATGATCAGGAATCAAACCATCCTCTCCTCTTCTGCTTCTTCTTAGACTCTGTGCACCATTACTCTGTGTAATGGAAACCCAGAGAAAAGGAGCCATTTGTTAGGTTTTCTGCTTTCAGAAAACCCAAAGGCTGATGCCAGGACATAGCCTGGCATTAAGTTCAATGCCAGAGCTGAGCAACATGCCAGGACACAACCTGATGGAACAGACCTTGGTTATCAGTTTACATCACACCATGCCTGAGAGACAGCTTTGCCTTTAATCTAGGGCTAAACCGTAGCAGCTGAAGATGGAAATCTGGATGGTTTCTTTATGAATGAAACTCCCAAGTCCCACTAGTGCTCATTGGATTTATTTGCTTATACCACTCTTTTCTGAATGACACTGTTCTAATTACAAATTCTTGGTAGAGATTTAAGCATAGAAATTGTGTTCAGTTTTCTCAGAGGGAACAGAAGGTCAAAGCAACTTATTTATAGCATTATATGTCCCCTTTCCACCATAACCACACCATATGCACTAAGATGATTTTTTTTCATTATTACACAAAGTATTTAAGTTCTTTATAAATTGGAGTGTGATTTCCTATATTATTGTAAACATCTATTTCTTACAGAGCTGCCCCAATGCTGAACATTACTGTGGAATGTGAAAACTGAATATGGCAACATACTCAGCATGTTGTAATTACATGAATAAATTATAATGAAGACGATCTCTAAAAAAAGCGCACCAGTTGACATCGGCCATGTATATATATCCACTCTCTTGAAAGACCCTGTGTCAGCAAGTCATAAGTATCAAGTAACTCAAAGCAATTCAAAACCAACAAACCCAAAGTACCAAATTAGATTTGAGGCACATCATTGGCACTGGGCCTTATCCACAAATTTAGATCCAGTTCTGAATTTTCCCAAGCTTCACAGAAATGGACAAAAGGGACATCTGAATTCAGAGTAAGAACTAGATCCAGTTCTTCGTACCACAGGCAGAAAGAGGGTTCTAAATCCTCAGAAAGAAATCAGTAAAAGCCAAATCCAATGTGACACTTTGAGCGGTCAGATCAATATAAGCAACCCACAAAAGTTCTACCATGTGGCTTAGTTACGCAGCAATAATTTGTAGATATGGCTAAAATTATAATTTGTTGGACTTCATTGCATCAGCAAGTGTGTCATCAACTAGCACCAAGGCACCTGAAACCATGGGGCAGGTGTTCTTGATGTCAGTGCCTCGCTACATGGAGTTGAGCATGAGCACAACCCAGGGTACAGCAAGCTGCTTCATCCAGAGATGTGACTGTAGGGAAAGGTGTGTACACAGAGGGAAGCACGGAAAAAAAAGAGGGAGAAAGTTATAGGTAGGCACCTATTCCAAGCAAAACAAGGACTGCAGACACCTTTCTTGTCAGTTTTTCCTATTAACTGATTTAGGTGTTCCACCTCATTCAGATACACGATGCATTCATAACAGTAAAGCCCATCCTTCAACTACACTTGTATATTTCAAGAGAAGAGGTAGTAAAACAAACGTAGGAAATCAAGAGTTGTAATTCCAAAGAACTGGAATAAAGAAATGTTGCCCTTTGCAGTCAAACTATAACATTTGTTAATTACAAAAGTGCTACTAACGGCATACTATGACAGGTCAGAATGTCAAAGTATTTTTTATTTAAGTTTTAAATTACTTTCTTAGCAATTGTTTATAATATTTAACTTACAATAACTTGCAATACACCATTTATTTTATTAACTACAAAAATCCTGTTATTACTACAAATTTCAACTCAGCAATGGCGAAATTTCTCACCCACTGTAGTGAGGTGGATTTTCGCCATTCACTTCACACTCTCAATACATCATCTAGAAGGAGATGTACAAACCAGATTCAAAGGCTGCAAGTTCACACCTCTGTTCGGAAAATAAGAATATTCATCCAAGTTAAAAGATGATAACCTAAAACTTGATGAATGAAAACTGGCATTGACCATTCAGTTTCACTGGCAAAAAGGCCAACAGTTTGTAAGATTCCAGGAATAATTTAGACAGCAGCGTTACTATGCATTTGAGATATAAACTCCTACGTCTGTTTCAAGATATTTTGCTCTTGTCACCATTAAGATACTACATGAAGCATTAATCCATTGCCTATTTTCAAAGTAAATGTGTCAATGTGAACTGACATCTGAATTTCAACCTCTGCTCTGCTTTGACAGCCGCATTCCTCCAAGATCAGAGTTTGTCCTGATCTTGGGGAGAAATGGAGCAAAATCCTTCTCAGTCAACTAATGAAGTCATCTTCTGGAGACCAGGTGAATACAGTCTTGAGGAAAAGCTGCAGGAAGAATATCCCCATCTCTGAGGAAGAAAATGGAAAGCCTGTCCTTTAAAAGTGACACAAATCAAACAAATCAATTGGTTCTAAAAATAAATAAATAAATCAATCACACACACAAAGATGTAATGCCAAACCCAGAGAGTGCAAGTGCACACAAAGAACTAAGCTGTCACTATAGCTAGTAAAGGTAAGTAAAGGTAAACAAACAAGTCTAATCAACCTTTTTTTCTTCTTCTTCTTTATTGTATAAGCTAAGAGAAGGCCAAGAGACTTAATTAAGGCACTCTAGAAACAGTAGCTGGGTCTGCAAACACAAAGGTGACTGTAACCATGTAAGCAGAATTCAATGAGGCTGCCCACATCATTACAACAGTAGAAACAAAACCTTCACCAGAGTCAGAACCTCAGGTTAACAAGTCCCCAGGCCAGGACGGGCCTTTAGCAGAGCAGCTCTCTTCCCATAGCTGGGTTTACAGCACCTCTAGAGACTTAGGCCATCTATCAACCCAAAGTCTGCAAGTCCAGTTTCCAGACATTAGTTAAACTTCAGAAACACACTGCACATGAAAGGCAGGACAAGAGTTAAATGTATAGAAGCGGACATGGATTTTGGGTGGCTCCTAAGATACTAAACTACAGGGAAGGAGGTTAATATAGCATTATTACAAAAACCTGCCAAGACAGCATTCAAAACAAAGTGAAAGCAAAAGACAAGACAGTGGAATCCCTTTGAAAATGAGGTTGAATTAATTTTATTTCCAGATCTTAAACTATCTTTTTATTTACTTCACGAGGTGCCAGAATCCATTCTGCCTTTCTTTTAATTAGCTCTGAATAAAAAAAAAAAAAAAAAAAGTAACCTTAGAAAACAATGGGACCAGTCTCGGAATTGGGGATGACTGAGCACATGAAAACAGAAGTGACCCAGCACACCAAGAGCTTGCAAAGGTTTTGTGCATTAGGCAGAGCTCTCTTCACTGGATGCTGTATCCTTGGCAACTATTATGCGAGAAACGGTTCTACAAATACAAAACTTCTGTCTGCTCCAAGAGCTTTTCTCTGAAACGCTTTTATGGGGTTTTGAATATTCTTAAATCCAAGGGCTCACACAGCCCTTTGTCATCTTCCCGCAAGCTCCCAAGAGCAAGATATAATACAACAAGTGATGTTAAGACAGAACTTTCCTCCTCCTTTGTCATAGCGCGAATGAAAGTTTTACAACTTTTACTTTGTTTTCCTCTGGAAGGAAAAAAGAAGTGGGCATTTTTCACTTTTTTCTTAAGCATGCCCCGCAGACCTTAGGTGCAGGTAGAAGATAATTAGGGAAGGACGTTATCATTGCTTTGAAAACTGAAAATTCAAGGATGGGGACCGGGTGCCTGGCTTCAAGGTCAGAACTAGAGATGCCAGCGTGCGTGTTCCAAGAGAAGAGACGGGCAGGGTTTGGAAGGGCCGCGGCAGCAACACGCTGCGGCTCCGGGCGAGCGGTACCGATGGCTGGGAGGCAGCAGCCAGACCGCTGGTTGTACCCGAGCTTGGCTGCAGCCGCCGAGCCCATCGAACCCGCCCGCAGCCGAGCTCCCACCCCGCCCGCCTTATTCCTCGGTATCCCCGGCGGGTCGAGGCATCGCCGGGGACCGGGAGGGATGGAGGACTCGGTGGGTGGGGGGGTTCCTACGGCAGCTACAGCCTAGGCGGAGGCGCTAGCAGCCCTTGAAGGCGTTTTGGGAGCCCCCCCCACCCCACCCCTCCGATCTCCTCCGCAGCCTCTCCCCATGGAATCTCAGCCCCGCTCCCCCGGTACCTTCTGCGGGGCGCGGAGCAGGCGGTGCACGCCGGGCAGCTGGGTGGCCAGCGGGATGTCCTGGCGGAAGGTGAAGAGCGGCGGCCGGGTGGGCTCGGGGAAGTTGGTGCTGTTGAAGGGGTCGGTGTCATCCAGCAGCTGCACCCGGCACACCAGCGTGGCCATGGCGCGGCCATCCACCGCCGCGCGGGCGAACCGGCCCCCCGACCCGCTCCCTGCGCCGACCGAGCCCTCACAGCTCCTTCATGGCTCCTTTTTTTTTCACCCCCGGCGGGATCCGCGAGTGCGTGCGCCCTTCAGAGCGGAGCCGCGGAGCGAGGGCAGAGCGGCAGCAGCGACCCCCCCATGCCCAGCCGGCAGCGCCACTGCGGCGGCCGCCAGCGCCCCCCAGCGGCCGCGGGCAACACCGCCCTCCTCCTTCTCCTTGTCCCCCTTCTCCCCCTCCTTCTTCTCCTTCTCTTCTCCTCCTTCTTCTCCTCCCCCTCCTCCTTCTTCTCCTTCTCTTCTCCTCCTTCTTCTCCTCCCCCTCCTCCTTCTTCTCCTTCTCTTCTCCTCCTTCTTCTCCTCCCCCTCCTCCTTCTTCTCCTTCTCTTCTCCTCCTTCTTCTCCTCCCCCTCCTCCTTCTTCTCCTTCTCTTCTCCTCCTTCTTCTCCTCCCCCTCCTCCTTCTTCTCCTTCTCTTCTCCTCCTTCTTCTCCTCCCCCTCCTCCTTCTTCTCCTTCTCTTCTCCTCCTTCTTCTCCTCCCCCTCCTCCTTCTTCTCCTTCTCTTCTCCTCCTTCTTCTCCTCCCCCTCCTCCTTCTTCTCCTTCTCTTCTCCTCCTTCTTCTCCTCCCCCTCCTCCTTCTTCTCCTTCTCTTCTCCTCCTTCTTCTCCTCCCCCTCCTCCTTCTTCTCCTTCTCTTCTCCTCCTTCTTCTCCTCCCCCTCCTCCTTCTTCTCCTTCTCTTCTCCTCCTTCTTCTCCTCCCCCTCCTCCTTCTTCTCCTTCTCTTCTCCTCCTTCTTCTCCTCCTTCTTTTCCTCCTTCTTCTCCTTCCCCCCCTCCTCCTTTCCCCCCTTCTCCTTTCCCCTCCTCCTCCTTCCCCCTCTCCTCGTCCTCCTTCCTCCTCTTCCTTCTCCTCCCTTCTCCCCAGCCTCTCCTGCTGCAACAGAGGGAGGGTTTGGGGAGACCCTCTTAGTGCAGAAAATCCACACGAATAAGACCCATTCTGGAGTTGTAGAAAGTAAGCATTCTCTGTCAGGGCTGGGCAACACAATGGAGCGATTGCCATCAAGGTGTGCAGCCAGACAAGAGCTGGCCATGGAATGTATTTCCCACTCACATGCATAGGTATTAATTTTCCCAGAAATCTTATTACTTTCCAAGGCCTGATTTTAATGTTATTATGAACTTCACAACATTCAGAACTCTTGCTACTTTGGAACTTTGGCTCCAACTCATCCTGACCTTGCATTTGGGATAGGAATAGACTGCAAACAGAGGTGATTACAGCAGAAGACACATGTGCTCTGCACAGACCACACTGCACACAAGATGTTCCCATCTTCAATGAATGAACGACATCTGGAAAAAACACTGTTTTAAAGAAA
>WAAB01001428.1:37686-52091 GCA_013389865.1 Piaya cayana | reverse complement strand
AATCTGCAAAACTTTCATCTTGTTTTACGAAACGGCACCTAGGCTTTAACCCTTGGAGCTACACAGCCAAACTATGCGCAGCTTTTGCTGCCTCTAACAGGCAGGCATTTACCAAACCACAAAAAATGGTACCATTACCCGTTAAAAATAAAGCACCATGTCATACCAATGCCTCTGGTCCATCAGGGGCAGCAGAGGTCAGTTGTGGTCAATGAACTCACCGAGAATCACTCAGTGCCGGCTGGAGCAGGATCGGTCCACGGAGCCACCTCAGCCTGCCCTCGAGGGAATGTCCCACCTGGGTCGCCAAAAACTGTTAGCATCAGCGTGACAATAAACACATAACACTCCAGGAAGAGTCATATGTTGATGCTTTATTGGGAGGCCCTGGGAACCAGGGGATATTCTCCCAAATCTGGTTCCGACGATTTTACAATGTTATCCTCGCGAGATTTCACAAGTATACTGCATATAATAAAGTGTTTTGTTTGGTTTTTTTCTTTTGGTTCTCACGCCAACACTGTGAGAGTGCTCTGTAGAACTGGCTTACATTTAAGCCATTTTAGACAGTTAATGACATTTCTGTCATTTAGTGATTTCATGTTAGAGAAATATGCATGTTTAAGCTACAAATCTGTGAGAATGAGAAACTAGCCTTCTGATGGCCAGATACATGAGAATTTGACTTTACAACTTGACTGCATTGTAAATATTTACTAGTGTAGTTCAGTCTTTGAGGGAATCCCTGTCTTTATTACATTTAGAGATTCAAAAGTAGTTCCTCCAAACTGAAAAAGCACACAGAGCTTATGCTGTTATTATGATATTTTTTTTATTTAGCACATCTGAACTATGATAACAAGAAAATTATAGTTAACTAGGTGTAGGTTTCTTTAATATGTACAATAGATCAAATTTAAATACATGTTTTAGTCTATGAGACAACTCTGGAAAACCTACATTAAGCTTAAAACTCTGTGAAAAGTCTCCCATGGTCACAAGTCTTGATTACATGTCTATAATAGCAAAACACTGATTTTTAGAATTTTAAAACACACACCCATTCTCCTCCAGTTAGCATTTTAATTGTGAGAAAGGTGTGCTCTTAAAGTGAATCTTCCAGTCATGGCCACTTACTGCATCATCAGTCTCTTGACTAAATGGATTTTCACTTTGGCCTCTTAGTCTGCTAATGATTTGTGTTTCATGAAGTACACAATTTTATATGAATTCTAGCTTCTATATATCTGGCATATGTAAAACAGTTTTGCCCCACTACACATTTTGTGGTAATTATTGCCCTGACTCATTAGTCATCCTTACAAAAGTTGTGGGTTCTAGCTTTTGCCCATGAATGCTGTCACCCTGAGGTGCTAGTCTGAACTTTTGAACTCAGCATGAACATACATTTCTTCTTTGTCTGATGCCATTTTATTTATCAGGACAAATCATGGCATATTATATTTTAGGTCTGACAAGCCTGTTAGTTTAATATATTGCCTGTAGCACATAGCCAATACAAAACTTTTATGTTGAGTAATTTTCAGTTGGATAGCTCTGTGCCATTGCTCTAAGCTCTTTCATTTACGGAAAGCTTGAAAAAAACCAAGAGTTAAGTTACGCTTAATGGTTCCATAGTGTGAGTTTGCCTGCTAAAAATCTTGTTTGAATTTTGGATGGTTTAATGCTGCAGCCAGAAACAAAACACAGAGACAGTAATAGACTGGTGTAGTTGTGGTGCAGAACCAGAGAGCTGGCAGCAGAATACTAAGCCTACCGTTAGACAAGTTCTTGACTGTGTGAAAGCCAAGCAGCAACAGACCAAAGAAGTGCAGCTGCTCCCTGTGCCTACCTCAGTACCTACAGACACAAAAGTGCAGCTCATTGATTAACAGGATTGCCCACAGACTGGAACAGAAATTAGTTTGTTAGAACACTGTATGTCATCCTTCTGAATAAGTCCTGTGATCTTCATGCAAATAGTGCAGTTCAACAGATTTCTAGATTCAAAATATTTAGACTTAATTTTTACTGGGGAAAAATGAGTATAACTAACAGGTCTAGTTAAAATATCAGCACTAAGCATTAAACAACATTATATTTTCCTGTAAATCTTCATCCACAAAACAGTGTTTCTGCTTTTCCAAAAATACTGATGTAATTTAGAAGATGATCATCCAAATGAATACCTTGTATTCATGACTTATAACAATTATATTTTTTTTTCAATTCTTTAATTGCTCTTCTTTCTTATTTTCCCCTCTATAACCTGATGAATTCTGGTGACATGTCAACCAGAAGATATAGCATTCTGTGCTTGTTTCAAAGAAATAAGTTGGACTTTCTTTCCTAAAAAAGAAAAAAGCAACCCTAAAACCTTTTGTGCTCCAGAAGGAAGATATGGAAATGTTTTGGAAGCACTTCACTGCCAAGA
Source organism: Piaya cayana (assembly GCA_013389865.1). Classification (NCBI taxonomy): domain Eukaryota; kingdom Metazoa; phylum Chordata; class Aves; order Cuculiformes; family Coccyzidae; genus Piaya; species Piaya cayana. The sequence continues at coordinate 49,657 of WAAB01001428.1, read as the reverse complement.
CATCCAGCAAGTAATTTAAAAAAAAAAAAAAAGTGGTTTATCAGCAAGAGAGTAGGACACAAGTTGTGCTGACACCAAAGTGACAGTTGTTGGATTCATTTTAGCTTTGTTTGATCCTAAATGTGTAAAGCAGGACCTGGCATTATTGCATTCAGGCCAAGCAAGTTTGATCTATGTGAAGCTTATGGTAACGTTGAAAAGAAGACAGAGCCTGCTGTAAAGGTCAGAGGATTTACAATCACTTAGAAAAATCATTTTTAAATTCATTCCTTTAAAAGTTCATGCAGAAATTGCTTGTGAAATTATTCTAAGACATCACAGTCGTGTTGACAGCCTTACCTAAATTGCCCCAGGTAATAGCTACATTTCAGTCTTAGTAAAAATTCACTAATGGATCTTTAATAACATCTTTTAAGTGTTTTACTGTAATGGCTGTAGGGGGTGGAGCAAAGCCTAAAAAATATGTGCTGGGAAGAGTATCAAATGGTTTTTGTTAACTATAAGTTGTTACAATATATAGTGCAGTGTCCGTTCTTTCTTCAACCGAATGTACTGGGATCAGACTGGTTTACAACAGACTTTCTTTGAAAAATATCTTGCATAATAAAATACTCCATTTTAAAAAGAAACTTAAATCTTTAATTTTTGATCCTGTAAATTGCATGTTGAGATCCACAAAGAAGAGTAAAAATTATTTTATTAATGATATAAAATTAAAAACAGCAAACCCCCTATCTTAAAGTTATTTTATCTCAGTGAATCTTGATGTTGGCTTACTCATTTGCATGTTTAATTTTCAGCTTTCTGTAAACCAATGTTTTTGGTTCATAGGACACATAAAATCTGGTGTCTCAAGTACTCTTTGGAACATTTTCTCCTGCACCATCTTCCTAACATGTCCTGCTGAAGCAAAACATCTGTCCTCTTCTATACACTTTCATAAAATTTACTTTTTCTGGGCCACCTACTTACAACTGATTAGTTCGCAAAATATGCTGATGACATGAAAGGCCTGCATGTTTATACTATTAGTAGTAGCAGTATCTACCTGTGTTTATTTATTAATGACTTTTTAATGGAAAAAATGTAATTTTCTGTGGAACTGGAGGGGTAATAACAACAGGAATTGCAGCTGGATATTATACAGGAGGAGAAGGAAGAATTTATTGATTTTAGCATTAAATGTACATACATTCAGAGAATCATAAATCATAGAATCATCAGGTTGGAAGAGACCCATTGGATCATCGAGTCCAACCATTCCTATCAAACACTAAACCATGACCCTCAGGACCTTGTCTACCCGTGCCTTAAACACCTCCAGGGAAGGTGAATCAACCACCTCCCTGGGCAGGCTGTTCCAATGCCCAATGACCCTTTCCGTCTTATTTATATAGATATAGATATAGATATAGATATAGATATAGATATAGATATACATATACATATACATATACATATACATATACATATACATATACAGAGAGAGAGAGAGAGAGAGAGAAGTTTGGGTATTATGCATTCTCAGTTTATCTCTACCTGTAAGTTAAATCCTCCAGATGTTTGATAACCGGGTAGAGACATACATTGAAGTATAGCTAGCACTTTAAAATTATACTGCTGTTAGACAGTGGTATTTGCCTGTGAAAGTTCAGAATAATTTTCAATGTCTTCACATGTGATCTTGTGAATCTAACAGTCATTAATAGCTTTCCATTCCTATTGATTTTTATAGCAATATTCAGTTGCTTTCAATATTCAAGGGCTTCTTGTTAGCTTATTTCCAGTCAAGATATTCCATTTAGATATATTATGTCTAAATATTACATGCTAACTACCTGTTAGCATCCAAATAGTTCTCTCTTTTTTTTTATGTGTATCATACTTAGCTGTGGAGCTTGAAAGTGAGTTGATACTGGGGGCCAAATAAATCAGAGTGATTATGGTACAATGCAAGTTTTAAGTAGTGTGAACTTTCAGATGAGTACTTGAAAAAAATGGAGCATGTTCATTTTGTTCTTTTAAAAGTGCAGATTGATAGGCTTAATAAGCAAAGGATAGTACTTTCAAAGATGGAATGGCACATATGGGAATTTTGTGGTCACCTACTTGTGAGTCGACGTATCAGCTTCATCTTTTCATCTTGGACTTTCTACACTGGGTGGAAAGTGATGCCTCAATCTTTTTTAAGGGGAGAGGGGAACTAAATCAGGTTCTTCATTTAGATAATTTAAATCTTTGTCTTCCAGAACCAGATGCTTTTTCCCCCTCCTTCCACTCCTATTCTACCCACTATAGAAATTACAGTCTGTCCTGGTATCTGTTGGAATTATATGATGTGGCGTGTTAGCAGTTGTGACAGATGTATACTGTCCATTCTAACTGCTTCTGGATCTGCCACCTCTCATTTCAGCGTAGGGACTTGTCAGAGCAAGGGCTTGGCACAGATGGGCTTGGCTGTACTGACATCTCACATCTTGTGGGGCCTTTTATAGCATTTGCATTATGTTGTGACATAGACAGCATTATAACAGAGTTTTAAACTATCATCTAATTAAAAGGAACCATGCTTTTCTGAAAATAATTGGAGAATTCTCATTTAAAGGATTGCATCCATAAATGGAGCCTATACTGAATTAGATAACAAGATCCGCAAACCCACAGTACAAAGATGGCAAAATGCCATTTAACTTGTTTCCAAACCATACCACATTAGAAAAATATGGAAATACTGGCAAAATTTATTACTGCTGTTGCACAAAGCTTCTCTCAGACCTAAAGCAAGGCAAGGTCTGGCATCTTTGTAGAACATAGCACTTTTCCTTTTCTGTCGCTTTTACTTGCCTGATGCAGACCTGAATTTCTGCCAAAGTTCTATGTTTGTATACTTTCAGGACGTGCTGAAATAATGAGAGGGTAAAAAATCTGAGGCCTATTGTGTTGGTTGTTAAAGTGATTTAAGTTGGCTTAACCAATTGAAGCTAAGCTAATGGAAGTTCCTTTACAAATTTTCAAATTTTTTTGTAGAGCAGTTCAGTTTCATTCAGGCTCTGTTAATAAGGAGTCTATGTGGGTAGGCTGAATTCCTGTAAGCATTTTTAGCACTTCGAAGTTCTATTTTCAGCCCAACTGTTAAAATTGACTTCTAGAGAAAGCAGTTGCTTCTTTAGAAGTAGAATGTCTATAATGCAGTCTGAGTTCATTCCCGTGTCAGGTGAATGAGCCAAAGAGATGTGCCTTTTGACAGTAATCAAACCAGTGATAAAAGTAGGTTAGATATAAATCCAGATTATACCTACAGGGCTGCAGGTGACATTAACCATGGAAATGTGCACATATATATATATAGTTTAAAATTAACAAGATAAAGACAGATCTGAGACAGGTCCTTCCTTAGCCCACTCGAAGAGTATATTTCTGTGTTCCAGCATGTCAGTATAGGGATATTGCTCCCTGCTATGTATTTCACCCCACAGAGACACCAAGAAACAAGCTTTTCTGATTGTAGAGTTTGCAGCATGTGTAGGGAGTTGTGCATTCAGTACAGAAGTATGAGTTTAAAAGTGTAGTCAAGAATTTGTGCTCAAAACCAACTCAGTGAGCACATATGATAAATGTTCGCCTGTCAGACTCTTTTTGCAGCCCATCTGCTGGGCTAGCATGCTGAATTCCCACATGCTAGCTGGGTTCCAGCTTTGTGTTTAGATCCAGGCAGCACAGCCTTTAGATGAGTAGTTCTTCAGATGAAGATTCAACCTTACCTCTTATTTTCTTTGAATTTGCAGTTGCTGATGTGATTCAAAGTTAATGGCCAAGCCCAGATAGCATCAGAATTGTTTAGGTTGGAAAAGCTCTTGAATATCATCAAGTCCAAATATTTGCCTAGCACTGCTGCCTGCCACTAAACTATGCCCCTAAGTGCCACATAAGCATCTCTTTGATAAGCATTAACTGAACTGAGCATGAACTTTTATATAAGGGTGAAACTCTTTTCACTTCATCTGTTAGCTGACCAATAATCAGGTGGGTAATACTCGTAATTTCAACTTCAACTTTGTATTTCTTTCCTCTCCTGACAGACTGCTTTGTTTCCTTTCATGTGTTGAATTGCATGCTGCACCTATATGTTTAGTCAGGAGGGAATGAGAGTTTTTGCGTTTGGCATAAAGACTAGTGAGGCAAGGTTCTGAGATGAAGGGATGGGAGTAAAAATGAAAATGCATATTTCAATGAGAAATAAGCAGGACAGTGACCAATCTTACATTCAAAAAAAAGATAGGGCAGGACTAATAAGAAGAGGTCATATGAAAGCAGTAACTTCAACATTTTTTACTCAACTTATATGATATTGGTGAATAATAAGTGATCAAAAAGCTTACAGAAATACAAAGAGTAAAGAATAATTTGTCTTCAAAATATCTTCTATATTTTCTTTTATTCTAAAAGACTTAGTCTTCAGTAGTTATTCTAACCATGGTATATGAATAATGTCACTGAGATTTTTTTTTCATGTGTTTTGTTTTTAATTGGTATGTAAAACCTACATTCTTATTTATAGCCATGGAATTTCATTTCACTTTTCTCATGATCATGGGAGTTTTGTCTTTGCCTGCCTGAGTTTTCATAAAGGCACTATAATATCCTTGACTTTGGCATCCAGCTACTTATAGGTATCTTATGCCATATATATTTTAGTTATGAATGGCAGAATCCTCTTCTAGTAATTCCTGTGGGGCTTTTTTCTTCCCTTTTTCCATATTATCTTTATTCACTTTCCTGATAACTATTTTTCTTGTTTATCTCCTCCCTTCCTACCTCTAATTTGAGTGTCCACTTCCCTTCTGTTCTGGTAACTCCTTTTCTAAGCTTATAACTAGAGGAAGACTAGAAGATTAGGATCGTGGCAGTTTCTACTTTCTCTATTCATATCCTTTTAGTTCCCAAAATGCTGTCTGTTCTATTTGATGACAGCGTAGTACTGAGCTGAAAGTATTACTAGAGTACCTATTAAACTGCCAAGATCTTGTTGGTCATTGATTTGGAACACAACAAAGCACATGAAGGCTCTTTTCTCTATGATTTTAATGTTGCATGTTCTGTAAGGAGGAACAGTCACATTGTGACATTTTCACATCACCCTGAAAATGTGGCTAAAATGGCAGATCATCAATCTGTTTATAAAAGAACAGAGTGGAAGAAACTCAGAATAGTATATCATTATGAAGCCTCAGTTAGAGTGACAGTGCCAGCAGAGAAGAGTGGAATAATTAATGAAATGGGGAGCTTATAGTGATGACTTCACATGTAGGATTTCCAGGTATGTTTGTTCAAATGGACGTATTTTGCTCCACCCAAGTTGAATTATACGGTGCCTCTGAACATGAGCTTCAGATGGCTCTGATATGATATAATCTAATTCTCTGGAAGGCTGGTTCTTGTCCTTGATGTTGTGTTGGTTCTATTCAGACCTCTGATATGTTACCAACAGTAATGTGTTGAAACATATGGCTGCTCCCTACATACTGGAGAGCTTGAGCTCTTCTAGGCAATGTGTTGTTACAGTCTTTTTGCCATTTGATTATGAATGAGTTGCCACATGTTTGTCCTTGGGAACATTTTGAAAAGAAGATTTATCCTCTTTACAAAGCAGTAACCAAACAGGAGAAAAAAGTAATGACAGTTATAAAATTAACTGTATTGCCTCTGAGCAAGGGTTTTGTAGTAGTGTTCAGGAGTACAAATTTAAGGGAGAGAGACCTTGTTCTGCCTGATATCTATAAAAAATGTAATTATTTCAAGAGTAGACACAGCACTAAACAGTACATGAAGAGCATTGCTCTAAGGAAACCATGAATGTTTTGACCTGGCTTTGTTTGTTATACTCAAAGTGTAGCCTTTGAGTTAGGACCTATTTTTTATTGCTAAGTGTTGGGTTTGGTCAGTTAGAAATCGCCAAGGTTATTGAAAGTCCTCCAGAAAGAATATGGTATTTTTCCAGATACTAGTGGTCTTAGAGCTTATGCTAATCATTAACAGGTTTGAGGGAATTTTTTTTAGTTTGCTTTGGTTTGAAATATTGTTGATGCTATTTAAAATTTTGAAGTAGATGTTTCCATATATCTCACAGAATCACGGAATCACTAGGTTGGAAAAGACCTCCAGGATCATCAAGTCTAACCATTCCTATCATATAAATTCTTATTTCATTAATCATTAGATCCTTCTGATGTTGGTTCATAAATATTAATTTCTGAATTTAATGCATGTGTAAGTTTTTCAGGGATATTTAGACACACAGAAATATAACTGCCTGAATGTTATCTAACTTCAAATATTTCAGTTTGCTGAGACATGCTTAATTCTACTTAGACCACCTCTTAGATAAATTTAAGAACATAAGATAACACAAATTAAGAACATGCCCTTCTTCTAAAATGCAAACAAAAAAAAAACCTTGCTACAAATTAAGTCTTTAAAAGATTATGCCTGAACCTGAAGATAATATTCAAGGTAAGATGTCACCATACAGAATATATTTCAGGATTTTTTTTTATTAGATTTCTTTAGCTTCATTTAAACATCATGGTCAGCTTACCACATGTTGTCTGTCTTCTAAAAGCTGCGTCTGTACAAGCAATAGCATCTTAGTCTATGAATTCACTATATTAAAAAATATTTACTTTTCTCTTGTCCTTTTCTTAATTAAGCAGCTAGGAGGCTATCTATTTATAGCCCCTGCTTCTGTGACAGCCTATCATCACCTGTATTTAGGTGATGGGCTATCAACCGTGCTATTAGCATTAGGTCTTAACATTAAGTCTTGAAAAAGTCAGGCTTGCAGACCTCACAAGATTACTTAGTTCATGCTTGGAGGATCAATTGTCATGTTAATCCAGCTAAATTTTTGCTACAATTTTTTTTAGAAACTGCTTGTGAGGTACAACCCATAACCTCGTTTGGAAGTCTATCTTGGTATTAACCAAAGCTCTTCTATTACCTTTTTTCTCCCTTCCTCTGTCATGCTACAGTGGAATATTAATATTTGCCCAGTCCACTATGGAGACAAGGAGCATCAAATAGCACAGTTCTCCTCAGTCTTTTCGCAAGTAGTGGAAAAGGCTTAAATTTAAGAATTGTACCTCAACTTGAATTTCTGATTGAGTTTTCTGTAGAAACTGTTTTCCACTCTTTTTCATTTAGGCTTTTGGAAGATTTGTTGGAAAACAGTGTTATCAGAAAAATGAAAAATATATAGACTGAAAACATCAATTACATTTTTTACTAACTTGGATTCAATTTATTATTTCATCCTAAAATAAGCATTGCATGATGAGTTGACCACCTAGCATATTGTATCAGTGACGTACAAAGTGGGTTGCACTTTGTTTTAATTACTCTGTGAGAAATTTAAATCTTTGCTCAGGTATAGCTATTGGTCATGGTCTTATATATCTAAACTAAAGCTAGAGTACATGCAGAATGAGTTTTGTGCAGATGCAGTTTTGAATTCTAGATTCAAACTGGCTTTCATCTTCCTGGCTTGGTGTTCTTGGCAATATGCATCCTGGCAGCTTTCTCCAGACAAAATTAAATTACTGGGTCATGATCAGGCTTTGTGATGGAAAGTATTGTTATGTCTGGAATGTAGAAGATTTTAATGCCAAAAAAGTGTTTGAACACTAATGTTCTGGTATTTGCCTTTGTAAAACTTGAAGCCCCTTGTTCAGCATTTGACTTGGTATGGTGGATTGGTCGTTGCTAAAGACCAAACCCATATGCAGCTGCGGCTCACTCTCCTGCCTCAGCTCATAAAAGGAGAAAGGATCAAGAAAGGGAGATAATTTAGCAGTTGCCATCATGGGGAAAGCAGATCCAGCTTGGGGAAACTTAATTTAATTTATTGTCAGTTAAAATGGCAGCTTCTTCTTTCTTCTCTGACCTTGGTGTTCTCTCTTGACTCCCCGTGTCCAGCTTTTTCTGTCTTTTCTTAAACATGTTTTCACTGAGGCACCACCAACATGGCCAGTGGTTCAGCTGTGTCCTGTATTGGGTTTTTTGGAGGTGACTGGAACCAGTTGTAACTGACCATGGTGGATACATGGCACTCTGCTTGCCTCTCCCATCATCACTGGGAGAGGGACATGCCCTACACACAGAACTGGGAGTCTGCTATGTTGTGTAGAATTCAAGTACTGCAGAAGCTAGAAGATACCTCTTGATACAACCAAATCACTTGATACAACATTCCACATCTAAATATTGCCTCCTTCAATAATATTTTACTTTTTCACTTGGTGGATTCAAAGGTACCAAATAAATGGCTAGGTACTGACTACAGCATGCAGAAATGGTGATATTCTCACCCTTTGAGTTTATAGTGGAAAGAAGACTGTGCCCTGAGTGGAATTTCCTTTTAGGTTTCTTGTACAGTGCAATATAAGTTTGTGTAGCTTTTATGTGTGAGAGGTGAAAATCTTTTCTGTTTAGGAGATGTGCTTGATTCTGGGCTTAAAAACTGAACAAAAAAAACCTCTTCTTTTACCTCAATGTACAGGTTGTAAATTGTTCTAGACCATTTCACACTTTCTTCATGTAAATCTGTTTACTGTTGTGGGAATACTAGTAGCAGTGAATTGGGTATTATTAGCATTTTCTCCACTAATATCATAGCTAGTAATCCTATTAAGGCTTGTTACTTTCTATAAGGCACTCTGTAAGCCTATTTAGTAAGATTCTTCTAAGGTCTTTTTAATAACTAATGCTAATTGTTGTTAATAAGTGCAACCTGGTTTATGGAGTAGGCTCTTCTCAATGAGTTGGACCTGTACTTTGCACTGAAAGGCCTTTGCCTCCTCTGGAAGGAACAGCAAGACCTCATTTTGTCTCTTGTTTGTTATTTTATTTATTTAAATAATTGAAACTTCTGATTTCTGATTATTTTTTTTTTTTATGAGAAGCCTGTAGAGAGCATACTGAAATAGGCAGTGCTTGTATTGTTGAGGATGTTGTTATCTACTGCCAGGATCTGCAGATACAGCAGCTGCTGGTCATTTCTGTGGAGCTGCCTACCAAGATCAATGAAATTATGAGGGAGGAGAGTTGTGAGTGGCATATGCTTTAAAAAGTGACGTAACAGTAGGATTACAGGAGCTCAACTAAGCCATTCCTATCCTGTGACATACAGTTGGCAGATATATTTAATGTCATAAATACACAGTGTGTAGGGTGGGAGGCTGTTATATACTCTTTAAGCCACTTCAGTGATACATGCAAATTTCCAGTCCTTGCTCTGAAACTAACTACTTTGTGCCTGAGAGCAGGGACATTGAAAACAGAAGAAAAACTGCTATTTGTCTGTTGCATAAGGAATTGTCTAGGAGAACTCCATAGGCCACAAATATTGCATGGTTTCTCTGTTTAGGAAACCTCAGTCTCCGTAGGTCACTATTTGTAAAATAATTTATTTTTGCATAAGTTATGGTTATCATACTCAACAGTGTTTTTGACAGCAAAGAAGATGTGATTATCAATGGATTTGATATGAGCAAAAGAAAGAACACATAGAATTTTTCTTGTCTCTCTTTCAGTGATGTTATATATATGTATTGTAATTTTATAGCTAAAGTACTGTGATTGCAAAGCTGCTGTTTCTGGAAAAGCAACAGTGTAAAAGAAGTTCATATACTTTTTTCTTGTTGAGATTTGAATCTCTGGTGTCTAATGATACTATCATCAAGTCCAACAGTTCTTTCTTTGTGCGTTCTTGCCACATTAGCTATATTGTTATAGTCAAACACTTTTAGTACACTTGGATTGTGTGATAAGATGAAAAGATTAAGAAGGTGAAGAGGTTAGGATATAGCCCAGTCATTTAGAGTCTGAAATCTAACCAATGCAGAAAAACTTCTGATTATGTACAGATTAGATTCCCTTAAACAAATCTGGCTGAAATAGCTGAACTAATGACCATTTTTAATGGGTCTGAAAAGTAATCAGTACAGAAGAGTAACATTAGCACCGCAGTTATTATTATGAACAGCATTTATTTATTTATTTATTTATTTGTTACCACAGTATTTGAAAAAGGAAAAAGTACTGTGTCTTAGAATGTATTTATGCCTTTGTCCTTGTTCAGTACTGTCACCACTGGAAGTTTGATGCACAGGAGATCAGTTGTCTTAATTTTTAAACCCAAGGAGATTTATTTACAAATTGTGGCTAGAGAGGATATTTGGTGGTAAATTAAGGCAGATGTTGTCCTAAATACTTGTTCTATTTATGAATAGGGTAAACCAAGAACAATATTTTTTTCCTTCAATCTTACTAACTCTCTTGGAAGTGGAAATAAGCTGAGTAACATGACATTGTTTTCTCCTCTTTCCAGAATATATTTTAGTGAGACTGTTTATTTTTCCTGCCCTTATTTTTTGCAAAGAATGTTGTATACCAGCTTAAGACCTTAATACCTTCTTTACTGTAATATGTATGGGTTTATATTATTCAGGGATGTTTACATAATGTGCAGTAGACTTTAATCTGGCTAAGCAGTATTGGACCGTCTTGTAAGCCCTTTTCTTAATGCTATATTCTTTTGTCCTTTACCCTTTTTTTCTTTAATAATACTTGTTCAATTCATTTTTCATTTAATATAATTGTTCAATTCCTCCAATCTTTTCTCATTTCAAATTCCCAGAATCTTAAGTGTTCTCCACCTAGATTTTTAAGCATCAAGTCAAAGCCAAAAAATTGTAAACTATAGTTTTTATATGAATCAGTTTTATACTTTAAAATGTGCAGAAACTAATAGCATTATATCAAGCCTAGTTTCCTAGTTGTTATCCCTGTATTATAGCCACTGTTGGCAGTTTATGCTACATGTAATTTTTTCCAGAGAATGCTGTATGTAGTGTACTTATCAACAGAAATGGTTCTGATTTTACATGTGTTGCACAAACACTTACTAAATTTCTTTTTTTTTAGAAGAAGCAGTTACTATGTTAATCTGTTCTTGTGATCACTTTGTGGGGTCTGTCATGGACTGCTCTTTCTGTCTTCTTGCAGCTAACATGCAGCAAGTACTGCCTTGTATTTAAACAATTTATGGTGATTTGTTTCTATTTATTTTCTAGGTATCACGTATCTGACTCTGATACTTCATTTTCTGAGTAAAAACAAGTTTTTTTATGATTATATTTTACTATTTTATTGTATTCTGGGCATTTAATGATGAACTGGAAAATGTAGGATAAGTTTTCACAGCATAACCTTAGCTACAGACTTCTTAATAGTATGGTTACAATGGTAGATTTCAGCCAGGAGTTTCAAGCATTACCTCAAAAATATGATGTCATCTGGTAAAAGGATCTACAACTGAAAAATGATGTCATTTTCAGTAAATGTGCAGTTAGGATATTTGATTATTTTGGCTGCTGTCCCTAGTCCCTTATACTCAGACAGAAGAAACTTTGTTCACTTGAAAGGTTTCACAGTTGCAGTTCAGAAAATGCAAATTATCTTCTCGCAGGTTGTGACCATTCTGTTTGCTCTTAATCTTTATAATTCCCTGACCTGGATATTTTGTCATAGTTCTTCAGCAGAAAGTAGGAGATTAGCTTGAACCTGGCTTGATACTCTTGGTATTTCCTGTAACCTTGTAGGTGGATTTTGGACTTAAGGGGGATAAGGAGAGTGAAAACCTTTGGCTGAGAAAACACAGAGTGATTTTTGTTTGAATTTTATTATCAGGACTTTCACAACTCTGTAAAGAAAAAAGGAAAAAAAAAAAGATGCCATTAAGCATCATTCGAAACTGTAAGACCTTACTATTTTTAATTAATAACTTTATGAAATATTTTACTGTATTGGATCATATAAGTCTACCATAGGCAAAGATAGCTGTTTTGCAGTCACCATATAACTTTCTCATATCACAGAATCACAGAATCACAGAATCACAGAATCACAGAATCAC
>WAAB01001428.1:0-30085 GCA_013389865.1 Piaya cayana | reverse complement strand
TCTCTCTTTCTCTCTCTCTTTCTCTCTCTCTTTCTCTCTCTCTTTCTCTCTCTCTCTCTCTCTCTCTCTCTCTCTCTCTTTCTCTCTCTCTCTCTCTCTCTCTCTCTCTCTCTCTCTCACATACACTTATTTTACTATCTTTCCCATCTCCTTTAATGGTATTTGTGGTCTATGTGTTGGATTAAATCAAAGTTTTGTGTCCTTGTCTATTTTTAAAGTATCAGGTAGTAAAGTATCAGGTTTAAAGTATCAGGTGGTAATCTCACCAGACTGAAATCTGGTTTTGCAACTTTGGGAAGCTGCCCCCTCAGCAGTGCGCCTGAGTATCTACATTGTTGTTTTGTCTATGCTGGAAATAAACCCTGCGTTTGATCTTACCCTTGAGAGACTTGTCAGCCTCTGTATTGCCACACAGTTATCAAATGAACATCCTTCTTCAACTGTGCAGGTCAAAAGAAGGCCTGAACACTAGACGTGTCTTGGCAATGGGGTCAAACAGCCCATCATTATGTTGCTTCAGTGCCACATCTTCACGGCATATGTAGTCAGAGAGCAGAGTTCTGCAGCAAACTGGAAAGACTGAACAAAGTTCCCCCTCTGATACAAATATGACTTTGAATTGACAGTGGACATAACAAGTAATCCTTACAGTTATTTTCCTAATTCCTATTCAATTGTTATTTTCTAGATTCTTGCTATAGTGATGTGTCATTGGAATTGTGTTGAAAAGTGGAAGTCATAAAGCTTTTGACTTCCCTCTTTTACTCAGATAGCATAGGAAGTACTGAAGTAATCCAGAAAAGTAATAAAAACGATTACCTCTTTTCATCCCTTCCACCACACATGTGGAATGAGTGCACTACTACAGTTTCACAAAGAAAACAGATGGTGAGATAGAAGTAGTGGGATGCAGTTTCCTGTATGTCTGTGGTTGCTCACATGTATCTGGGACTCTTTTGCTGCAGAAAGGGTGCATAGTGCTCACAGAGTCTCTGCAGAATCATTTCACTACACTAATGCCCAGTGCTTCAAGTTGCTTGTGATTTCATCCCCAATGCTACTGCTGGACAAAGTCAACCTGTTTGGTAGAGGAAAATTCAGCATTTCACCCTGAAGATATAAGTGCAGCTTTTATTTTCTTATCATTGCTCTTAAATTGTTTTGTTTTATGAGAAAAACAAGACCGCAACATGTTTACATCGTTCCTTCTGAGTTTTTGTGAATATCCATAACCAGTTGTCCATAGCTAGGTTGTTTATACAAAATGTTTATTATGCCATGTTACTTTTCAGGCTAGAAGAACAATTTGTCTGTTAGTTTTGATACCTGCAGTAGGTATAACTTAATGTTGGAACAAGGGACAAGGTATTCTTCCATGCAAGTCTAGAAGTTTGAGAATGCATAGGATTTTCAAACCAGAAAACTCTAAGTTTCTCCTTGAATAGCCCTTGTCCCTCAGTGAAGATAGGAAAATCTAACACTCAGTACAGATATGTTAACTAAATATTAGTTTTAACCATAGACCTGACATCAGTTTTTCAGTATAGCACATGAATTCCAATCTTGTGTCACCGTTTCAATTTTTTTTCAATTAGGAAAGTAAATGTAACAGCAAATGCATTTCTTTTTTTGCTTTGGCATGAAAACAAGCATTTGTGGAGGAGCATAGTTTTTGTGAAGCAAAAGACTATAGAACACAAGGAAAATATTTTTTGCAAAATAAGTTGTGTTATTTTGTGCTTGCAGATAAGGATATTTAAGAACATATGTGTTGTGAGTGCAATCTACAAGATTGTTTTTACCTTTGCAATACAATAATAATGATTGCTATGTTGTTATAGTACTACTCATTGCTCTCAACCATCTGAAAGAAAATTCAGTTTGCAGGAATTTTTTTTTCTTACAATGTGAGAAACCTAAAACACAAGGTGGTGGAAATATATGATAATAAGCCCATGTTTTTGTCAGAGTAGGGAAATACCACTGGATATCACCTCCTGCAAAAGTATTATAAAATATTTTGTAATAAATCATGTTTGTCAGCAACATGCAGTCACTGTGTTTATAACAAGGGAACTAAGTGAAAACACAGTGTTTTAACGATAATATCTAAAGATATCTGCAGATGCATGACTCAAATAGCTGACTTTATTTTGGTTAAAATTTGACTGTTTTCATCAGTCAAAAATTTCTGCTTTATTGTGTGTGCTTTTGTGCAATGTAACATATTAAGTTTATTCCCTTTGAAGTGCAGGAGTGCTTGCTTTTTTTAAGTTTACAGATTCAACTTTATAATAGAAGTAATCAGTAACTTAATCTCCCTGCAGTGTTTATTTTGAGATATTCCTTCAAGGATTCAGTAGGTGAAGGAGTGATACAAATATTGATGTGTGTGACTCTGGACTTAACTATATATTAGAGTATTGTCAGTTGTTTGTATTCTATGCTGAACATTCCATTCCAGCAGCTTACCAGCTCTGATGTTATGGCTTGATGTTACCAAGGCCTATATAGTAAACCAAAATAATTCTGTGGTTCAACACAACAACATCCCCTCTTCAGTTCTAATGATGTCTTAAATAGCAATTTTCTTTCCAAGGTTTTTGACAGATTAGCAAATAACAGGCTGTCTAAAAGGCAGTTCAGTTACAGTAGCCAGCTCAAGTTGAGGCAAAGAAGGGAAGTGACATCTTTTGACAAGATTCATAACTAGATGGTATCCCCAGATGCGAGTTTAAAGCTTTATCTTATTCAGATCTCATCATATTTATCTTCTAGTCTGACTAGACCACTTTCAGATTCTTTGATTTATTTTATTGAACGTGTGGTATATAATTATATAAATAGAAAGGATATATTATATTGTATATTATATAAATTATAAAGAATGTAATTATAAAAGCAGTGGGTTTTTTCTGTCTAGTTACTGATTCAGTCTTAACAAAGTCTAGAATAATTGTGCTATATCACCTTCAGAGACTTATGTTATTTTAGAATTTAGTCTCAGCTACGCCTTAACATTGTACATTCTCCTGTCTCTGCAATGAGACATGTGAAGTATTTATGATGGACCATTGCAGCAGTAATCATAGGTGATGTTTTTAACATCAGGTTGTTTCTTAAATCTTAACTTCTGAGGATGGGGTAATCAGCTACACTATTTCAGTTTATTACTTTGAGACTTAAGAAATTCTTAAAGTACAAATTCAGAAATGATAAATTCTCTCCTGCTTTTTCATGCTGGAATTTACTGTATTTCCATTTGTCTGTTTTCAGTGAATCTCGTTTTGTTAGATGTCCTTTATAGGATTTAATTTTCTGTGAATCACTAGATTTTGCCTTTTATATGTTGTCTTGTTATTATCTTGCTTTATTTTCTTTTTTTTACTTCAGTATCAGAGTTTCTAAAGAAACTTACATAAAAAAGAATCTGGTTTAACTCTATTAAAATTAGGAGAGCCATGATATCCTTGTCTAGGGAGAAAATAACTTTAGTTTTTAGTTTTTCTTTTTAACTTGCTGACAGGAAATCAAACCATATAGCTTTATAAAGCCGAAATACCTAGAAAAAAATCAGAACATATAGCTTTAAACAACTAAAATAAATAGAATGCAAATGAGAACTTTTTAGGAAGCAATATCATTGAAAAAGTTATGCATGATGCAAAACTCAGTTTAGCATCGTAGCACCCATCTTTGTTGTATTTTTTGAAATTTCTATTGTTTTTTTTGATCAAATGCTGTTTGTAGGAGATGGATGGCACAAAGGTGATTATCATGCACTCTTTGAAAGTAATTTCTTGTTATCTCAAAGGTTTAACTAACTTAGAGTTCCTTGTAGGCTAAGTGGAATCCTCAAAAATCATCATACATATAATAATCCTCAAAAAACATCATATGAAGTCAGTGACCTTGTCACTTGAGTACAAATAGAGGAAAGGGATTCATATACATATTGATAGCCTGATTTTTTTATTGAGGGGGAGAGCGCCCTTCTTGATTTTAGGAATTCATCAGTATGTTGATGATGTGAGCATGCAGTCATGACAGATTAATGTGCTTTTGGCAAAGACAGGTGATACTGAACATAGTTGAAGAGTTTGCCTGTGTGAGATAGTGTGGCACTATAGTACTTACCATTCTCACCTTGTATACATATGTACACTCCTTTGTAATTAAAGTAAGTAATGCTTAAAAGCAGTGTGCAAACTATGGAAATTGCAGTAGACACAGCCACATGTAAGAACATGTTTAATCCAGTTGTAATATCAGAAAGATTATAGAAATCATTCACACTTCATGGCTGGTGGATTTTCGTCATTTCCCATTTCTTAGGCAGCAATTAACAAAGAACATACCTGGAGCTTTTAATATATACAAAAATATTCACATACCCTTTGGACTTGGGTTAGTGGTCTATAATCCTTCAGAAATCGTGTCTAAAATGGTCACTGCAATAAATGGTGCTTGTACAAACAACAGTGGACTCTGTTACTGCACATCTTAATCTGTATGATAGGTGGTTCAGCTGGCTTAGAGGTCCTCTTTTCTGTGCTCCTAGCTCTCTTGTGGGGTTCTCACTTGAATTAACCATCGTTTAGGCATTATTTGAGCTGCTGAGTGGGCCAGGGGCAGGCACACAGTGCTGGTCCCATGCCCAGCTAGCTCAGGGCAGTCAGAATGTATTTATTCTGGTGCCTTCTTCACAGATACAGCCCTGTTCCTCTCAAGTGGAGAAGTGGTACACCTGCTTCAGGGCAGTGCAGTGCTTAGGCTGATAAACCCACAGCAGGCAGCTGGTCGGCCCATGCAGTCCACTGATAGTCCATTGCTGTTACTGTCTTAATGCTGTGTGATCTGTTTTATCCTACCAATGCAGGAATACTTTTTTCTCCCCATTACTCAATATAGTGAAAGTGGATTATCGTCAGTCTTGCCTGTTACCCATTTTCTGTACTGAAATGCTTGATGTGAGTTAACTAGTGATTCAAGCTAACATGAAGCAGCCTCGCTGTAAAACCCATGATGTGCTGACAACTGAACAGTAATTTAAGGGAGCCGTGGAGGCTGGAGTACACATACTGCAGTCAGTCTTGCTGGCTTCAGTATTGATGCACAGGATGACTGCTTTTGCTTATACTAATGAAAGGAAAGTAAATGAGGTATAGTAACTTGAGCTAACTGCACCAATAAAGCCCCTACCAAGACTTCAACAGGACTAAATGAGGTAAATTTGCTTGTTAAATGATTTATTTTTGGAAGACTTCCCAATACTATATCATAACTTGTATGAAAGTGTGATTTTAATTTTAGAGAAAAAATGCACAACAAAGTACTGTTTGGAAGTTTTTCTTTGGTGATGATTACAATGAAAGAGAAAATAATTTAGTTAACATAAACCATGCATTCTTGGTCCGCAGTGCACTTTGATGTATGTAATCTGTTAGTTCCTATGGAAGGATCTTTTTAGTTGTTTCTATTTCAATAAAATACTTCTGCTGTCATAAGCTGGTTAGCAAGTTCTTACATTTTACAGCAGCTCTGATATCACAGAATCATAGAATAACTAGTTTGCAGAAGACCTTTAGGATCATCAAGTCCTACCATTCCTATCTGCCACTAAACCAAGTCCCTAAGCACCTTGTCTACCCATCTTTTAAATAGCTCCAGGGATGTTGACTCAACCATCTCCCTGGGCAGCCTGTTCCAGTGCACAATGACCCTTTCTGTGAAAAACTTTTTCCTGATATCCNTCAAGGTGCGGTCTTACACCAGTGCTGAGTACAGAGGGAGAATAACCTCCCTGGACATGCTGGCTTTGCCATTTCTGATGCATTCCCACATTCCATGTTTGTCTTCAGTCATAGTGGGGAAAAAAAAAAATATTGCCGTGTTTCTGAATTAACTTATTAATATTATCATCTCTCTCTTAAGTTCTTTGGTACATTTTACTCAGTATTTTAGAAATATTCTTTGGGTTTACTCTTTATAGGAATTGGTAGGCAGTTGTAACAACTAACATCTCCCTGTAGGCATCCAAGAAAACAAGTATAATAACCTGTTAGATGGGTTTCAAACAGCTCTGTAATGTTTTCTCAAGCTGATCAAAAAGTGAAATTGTGTGAAAAAGTGTTTATCTTACTGTATGGTGTTGCTATCATTACAAAATAAAGCTACTGACTACCTTGACAGAGATGTCATTTTCTTTATTTATCTTATTAAAAATAAATCTAATGTTACTCTACAGATATAGCCCCAGGTATAGTTTTGGTCTTATGTCTTCAAGGTATTAAAATATTTTAGAGAGATAGGAGAAAATTCAAATGAACTGCATTTTTTTTTCTCTGCTTTCCCAGTTCCCATCTGCCCTACATCCTCTATTCAAAACACAGATCAGGCCGAACAAAAACAAGGTACAACTAATTTCTGAATTATTCTGGTCAATTGCACTGGTGAACACTAAGGTACTTTATTTCCTGAATTGTTTTCACCAGGAATTTTTTTCCCTTGAGTATTTCTCCAGATTTGCTTTACTCCATTAGACTGCCCCATTCATCATCTTTATTTTCATTTATTTATTTTATTCCACAGTCTTTATGGTAAGCATTTATAGAATTTGTCTCTGTATATTTGATTAGATATTACAGATTTGGTGTAAAGCGGATGATGAGATATAATGTTATATGAGACAGTGCATGTAGGTGATGGATTATTATGCCAATCTAGTCATGTTTTCATGATTTGTTAGAAAATTGGTAGAGTTTATTACTGAAGAGCTAATGACTGCACAAGTCTTTTACTACTGGGAAAAAATTAGTTTGAATTCCATTATTTTAATTGGAAAGTGCCATTGGGATGGTAATTCCACTTTTTCTATAACATAAGTCTTCAGATGTCTTAAAATAATAACATTTACTAGTCATGAAGACATATGAGGCAGTATAAAATAGGTTTTAAATTACTATTCTGTTGCTGGAAGGCTTTTTCTTTCTGTTAATCAGTGGCACTTCCCAATTCAGAAGTCCAACAAATAACTGCCTTGATAAAGCTATTTTATGATATTGGAAGGATGCAATGTCACTGTTCAATGTGGCATCTCCTGTCCACATGAAGCACATAACTCAGTAAGCTGGGATTTTATTTATTTTTAGTCAGATTGAATTCTCAATGATGTTGTAAGAATATGTTCTTGTTAATTAATTCATCCCATCCAGTCAGAAATCACAGCTCTGCCTGTGAAAAAGTATAATGGCAGTATAATTAGGATTTCTTGTAAGAAAAACATCATTACAGACATCCTGCCATGCTTATGTTATTTTAATTGGATGTTTGGCTCAAAGGCGGTTCATAATTTATCATGAATTTTAATGTTAATAAAATCAGCTAGAATAAAGCCAAATTTCATCTCCTTAATTACACCATAAGAAGTAAAATCTTAATTTGAACATCCCTTTTTTTTTCTTTTACTGATAAAGCAAGAAGGGAAAACTAAATTGACAAAGAGATCATGCAGTTCATTTCCTCAGCTGAGTGGTGCAGTGTAGGAAAATTAACATTCACTCAATGTAATGCAACTGAAGGAAAACTAATGCAAAAAGATTAAATCTGGCCTGTCACGCGGGTTATCAGTATGCGGACTACTGAGCAGCTCTTTTTGTTAAGGAAATAAGAAGTGCAGCAGAAAGTCTGACCATACTGACTTCACTTGTTGTTTTCTTGGTAAAATTCTGAGGTTTTGTGTGCATTGGTTCAGTCTTTAATTCTCCAGTATTAAGTTCTGGGAAATCACTTTCAGGTCTACCAGCCATTGCAACCAGGTTTCAGTCATTCTCAAATTTTTTTAGATGTTGCTATAAATTTGTGTTTAACTTTATTTTTAGAAGTGAATACTTAATCAGCAGAGATAAAATAGAGCACCTTGGTCCATGCTAGCTAGGTATGTTTACTGATGTTTGTATTTTCTTACTTAACATGGGAATTGAAAATGGGACATCACAATATACTTAAGTGTTCCCAGGATGTGCTTACCAAGTTAAAAAAAGATAAAAGTTCATGCTTATTGTTTTGGTGCCCAAAGGTATTGCAAGTTCTGTTTTCAGTACATTAATGTGATATGATGTATTTAAAGTGTTCGAATTCTTATTTTTTACTAAAAATATGTGTCTAAGAAGAGCTATTCTGTTCTGTAGGCTTGCTCTTTGCAATGAGCTCATGCTGAGACCTTGCATTGTTGGGTACTGTTGAGCTTCCAAATTGCTTTTGCCCAAGAGCTGCAAGCATTCTGTTTGCTCTTGTCCCCTCTAATGTTGTTTTGGAAGTTCTTATTATCCTTATATTTAATTCTTCTAGCTTCATATTATGTTCTGAGCTTCAGTAATGTTAATAAACCCTGACTCTCTTACATACTTTATCATGCAGAGTTTTTCTTTTCTCCATCTCACATCTGCTGATTTTCTAGTTCTTTGTCCTAGTAAAAAAGACATGTCTGGTTTCCACTATCTACTACTTATACATTAGTCCCATGTTACTGTAGCTGTATGACTGTTTCCTTTGTAAAGTTAATATTCCTAGTGTCATAAAAATCTGTCTGGAAGCAGGTTTTGGTTCCAGTTATCTCCAGGGTTCTGCTCTGAGTGCCAAACTCAATCACTGGCTCCTGCCTGGAAAGGATTGTCCCTGCACCCAGGCAGGAAAGACCTTTGCGTACAGCGAACACAAAGTCCCACCCCTAGTTGAGTGAACAAAACAAGGAACCCAGACTTACCTTTGCAGACAAGGGCTCTGTAAAACTTCTTTCTCTTGATGGTATGGTGTCACATTACACTGAACACTGTATTCACACCTGCATCCCCAAAGGTGAGCCTAAAAGTATAAAGAAAGTCCAGACACAGCAGACTATACCCATAGCAAGCCCAGCAGAAGAAGAAAGATTTCCTCCCACTTACCTCATGCAGATACTAAGTGGCACACTGAGCAGGGCATTGCTCAGTGGCTTGCCATTGTGATACCGTTAATGCTCCTTTTTTTAAATCCAGTGAGATGGTAAAGATTACTAGCTATCAGTATTTTGTGCTGTGGACAACACTTTGTCAGAGTTGTAAGTCTTCCAAACCACCTCCATATGAATGTGCATAAATTCGTGGCACACTTAAACACACTTCAGTGCTTGTGTCATCTGTCATTTGTCTGTCACGCCTAGATATACTGAAATCACATAAGGTGAGATGACATTTATGGTGTCATACACCAACAAATGTGAGCAGGAGGAGGGTGTAGCTTTTGCCAGATTAAAAATTTTGTTGGGTTTTTTTGTTGGATTTTTTTCCCCTCAGATGCTGTCTTTCAGTACTCCTCTGCTCCAGCATGTACCTAACTGAACACCTACTCCACCCAACAGCTTTTGCAAGATGCCAGATCTGTTTAAATAAACACATGGGCTTCAAAGCAAATCAAATAAATTTAATGACCTTAGAATTTTAAACAGAAAGCCAGTGCTCTGCTACAAGTGCTGATTTTTATGAGATTGCTTCTTTTAATATTGATATGTTCTTCCTCGTGTGTCTCAGGTACACACTAGTCCTAATCTATTTCTCTTTTTAGTTTGCCAATTTCCGACGTCCTATATCCCTTTTAATACCTCACATTTTATCAATGTATTGCATTTATTACCAGAAAACAGAAATTCAAACAGCATGGCCTAGGCTTGAAGCAAGGAGACTAGTTGGTTGTCTAAGATGTCTCAAAGCCTTTCAGGCAGCTTTGTAGGTCTCTTATAGTTTTATTCCCCTAGAAACAGGTTTATGTTTTATTCCCCTAGAAACAGGTTTACTTTTACGACAGTTTTAAAAACATTTTACCTCTATCTCACATTCTTGCATCTATCCTTAGACCAGCACTGTGGAACAGATTGCAGTTAGTTTTTATCTGATACTGCCTGGGTGACTGTAATTTAAAGTGGATGCTACAGATTGAATTCTTTTTCTCCATCTTTGAAGATATAACCAAATATCACTTATATGCTATGCTTTGAAGTTTTTTAGTTAAATATCTCTAGAATGCTTGTCCTTTATTTTGTTGGGGAAATCTGTTCAAATGAGGCCAGTGGAGTAGGGAATTGAAATACTTAAACTCCTTTGTGAAATAATGCTAATTATGAATAAACAAATAAACAGCTTTCTTATACTGTTTTTGTTGTAGGTGCTTAGGCAGTAATGTAAACAAATGTGTAATATATTCAGACATTTTATTTGTTTGATTGATGAAGTATTTAAAACACAGAATTCATGGTGTTACTTTATTGAAATTGTGGATGCTATTCTTCATACTTCACCATTATTTGATAGTATTGGATTATAAATCAGCACTTAATTAGCTACACAAGCATTTACTGAATTTTCTTCTAATAATTAAAGGCTTCAGAAGCTTCTTTAAAGGGCTGTAGCAGTTTTTTGAAGTCTATTGGCAGTGAAATAATAATTTATTAAGACTAAAAAAAAAATTGTAGTTGGTGAAGAGTAGGGAAGAAGATAAGCTTTGCAGCTGTGCGTAAAATTTGAGATGCATTATTATGGATCATGCTGAAATACAGAGAGAATTATGGAATATTTTTGAGCTGATTTGATTTTTTATTGAGGACATGAATGACTTTAAACAATTTTTGTGTTCAGTTATTTTTTCATTACTAGTCTAATTTGCTATTATAAGTTAAAAATATGTTTTCAGATATGAAAGCACTTACAGTGAAGATAAAATATCTCTAGAAATAATCAGAGAAACAACAGTGAAGGCAAATACAGCATTCCATTATATTTCCTCTTTTGCAAATCTGTTCAGTTCAGAGATCTGAACACACTTAGTATTCAGAAACTTACCAGGCTCACTTCTAGTCCACAGGGGATAGCAAACTATAATAATTTGGCATTTCAGCCAGGGACCATCACTGTCCTGGTTAGCAGTCCCAAACCCTTTTGGGACTGATCTCTGTCTAGCAACTGTTCAGTTTTAAAAAAGGTGCCTTTTTCATGAACCCAGTGCTTATCCCTTGTAGCTTAATTCCCTAATTGAAGCTGTGTGAGCATTCCTAGTACAGGTTAATTTCCTGATGGGAGGAGATGGGTAGAGACAAGACTGACTTTGCAGTGGTATTAGGAGCACACTGTTAGTGTTCACTTGATGACATAAAGAATACATGGTTTCTGACAAGCAAGCTTCATGTACATTTCCCTGCCTTGTTGTCTTCACCATTCAGAGGCATTTTATTAGCAGAGAACAGATCTGCTGGTACACCGCATTCTGCAATATGGGGCAAGATCTGTTCTCTGATCCAAAAATCCCTTCAGGTGTATCTGACCTATCTAGTTCCTGCTTGGTTGTGTAGGTCAATTGGTCTTCACTAGTTCCCAGGATACGCTGACCTCTTATGCTTGTCTTTTTTTGATACTTTGTCTTTTGACTTTTTGTTTTGACATTTGTAAATGTCTCTTTCTTACTAACATCTATGCTAACCATCCTGGGCTGTTCAGAGAACTTCAGTAAACTACTTCTTCTGTTCAGGCTGTACTTTAACAGTTCTACTTTGATCAAGTAAGAATCAAGTATTCTCGTTTGCCATTTATGTTTGATGTGCATACAGTCATCTTAGCAAAAAGGAAATATACTCTTCACAACGCGTTATACAGCAATCTTTGTGATTTCAACTGCTTGCTACTAAAATATCAGCTAACTTTTTTTTAAGTGTATGAAACTCATAGGGGAAAAAAAACAACTAAACCAAATACCTTATGTATAGATTAATTGGAAGTGTGTCAACTAAGCACAGGCAAATATTTTTTTTTTTGCTGTATCTTAACACTTTCCAGAAGTCTACTGAAGGGAAAGAAAGTCCAAAGAAAATAAGTAGGTGAAAAAATTAACTGTGGGTAAGATAAAAGAGAAAAAGGATAAATGAAGAGAGGAAGTACCATCTCTTTAAGGCTGCGTTAATTCAGAATATTTTTAATTGTGTTACATTTCTGCCTCTGTGTACATGCCATGTAGCATAAGTACTGTATTAACAAGTTAAAAATACCTGAATTAATAGTGTTTCCAGTCTTCCAAAGCTTATATTTTTGTGAAATTGTTTTGGAGAATGCCCGGTGCAGATTCCCTAATAGTTTTCCCAGAAACTAATGTTTTTCCAGAAAAGAAGTGGTTTTAGGGTGACAGAATGATGTGGTAAAATGACTGTCTCTGTGTCCATCNGGATATCAGGAAAAAGTTTTTCACAGAAAGGGTCATTGTGCACTGGAACAGGCTGCCCAGGGAGATGGTTGAGTCAACATCCCTGATCCCTGGAGGTATTTAAAAGACGGGTGGATGAGGTGCTGAGGGGTGTGGTTTAGTGGCAGATAGGAATGGTAGGACTCGATGATCCTAGAGGTCTTTTCCAACCTAGTGATTTTGTGATTCTGTGCAAAGGCAGTTTATATTAATTAGCTCTTAATAAATAATTTTAATGCTGATCTTTAAAGGAGAACTGTTTCAGAACTTGGCTTATATAGAAAAATCCTCTAATACAGAACAGCTTAAAAATATTTATAATATAAGAACAGCTTAAAAAAACATTTTCTGCTTTCATTTTAGCCTCAAATTTTTGTCTCAAACAGCAATATTGTTAAAAACTCCAAAAATCCAGTCAAACAAGATGAGGAAAAACATTTTGTGTCCCAATAATTGGCTGCACTGATAGATAACACCTCACAGGATTTCTCTTTTTTAGGCTATAATGGTAAGTACACTGTGAATAAAAAAGACAAATAATTGCTTTCAGTTAGAACCTTTTGTTTATCCAGAAATGTGACCAGTTAGAATGCAGAGAAGCATTTTTGCTTTGAAGCAAATTATCATGGATCTCAGTGTTGTAGCCCTGAGATATAATTTTAGAATATTTTTTTTCAGTTGAGTCAGAAGTCATAATGGCCTTTTCTCAATATTTTCTTTAACATTGACTTAGTGAAATACTAAGAAGTTAGGATACTTATGTCTGAACTGGCTAAAGACATGGGTATGCAAGAGACTGATGTCTTTTGCTATGTAGAGCAGTTCTCTGCCACTGCATTAAGATTACCTGCTTAGAGTACTTGAAGCATAAAGGCTGTAGAAACATTAGATTTTTATATTGCACCATAAAATTGAGGCACAGGAGATAATCTCCCCATTCTTCTTTGAGCAGTAGAGATTTCATGCATTGCAAGTGTCAGGGTTGTGAGCTGGGGAAGATACTTACCCACATCAGGCAATGTAACAGGAGTGCAGATCATGTGCTAAGCTTCTGTCTTTGTATCAGCTTGTATGAGAGGAGTGAAGTCAAGGTGTGAAGCACAGCCAGACAATTGCAGTTGCTTAGCATGAAGTGGGATTTGATGGACAAAGGCTTATAAAACACATCATAAGACACAATTGTTCTCTACAAGTGAAGAACAGAAAGGACGCATTATGACTGGTTTTGTTAGGAACAGCTTTAGCTAATTACGAAATGTTGTCCTATGCATCTTCATACAACCAGAATAAACTGCTTTCTGGTGTAATGCAATGGAGAGCTTCAGCCTTTTTACTGTACTGAGTATACCCATGATAAAGAATGTTCAGAGTGCTGTTAAGATTTGAATGGTTTCTTTGGAAATCTATGGGTTTTGTTGGAGGTCGGTGTGTTGGGGCAAGCTGAATATAAGTATGTGAGCACTGCTGGGAACATGAGAATGGAAAGAATAATATACATTCATTGCAGATTATTGGCCACAATTGTAGGCAAATACATACTAGGTGCTTGATGCACAGGCATCCACATCATATGTCAGAAGCCACAAAATGTTCACTAATTCTCTGTCACAAAACACAGGATCAGCAAATCAAGAGCTTGAAAAACCCAGCTTGTCATGAAAATAATGGACTTGCCCATAACCTTTGACTGTGTAACAAACGGGAAGTTGTTCAGTGAAAATTCCTTCTGGGATAATCCTTTAAAGTGGGATATGTTACTGGTCTAAAAATGGTATAACGCATATAGCACAGAAAAAAAAAATCATTTCCAGTTTCTATCTTATCTCTATGTGTGAATTCCGCTACTGTGCTATTAATGCACTTACAAGAATAATTACAGTGTTAAGATCTTTGATCAGATGCATAGATGCATTACTCCATGTTTTATTAAGTTTGTCATTAAAAAAATATACTAACACATTTCACCAGACATACTGAGATTATTCAGACAGGATAATTAGCTATCAAATCACCTTTTTGTCTTTTTTTCCATAATCTAAACGATAGAATTTGGACTAAATATGTGAGTTTTAAAGGTTTTTTTATTTTTTACTGATGCAGGTGTTGGAGGCCACTAATTTAACAGATTTTGATGTTTTTGTCTTTATACAGCCAACTGTCACACTGAGTGAAGGACAGTTTAAGATCAAGTAAAATACTTACAAACTTTCAAAATATGCATGTTATGTAGCAGAGTTAATTGTAACTTTCACTCATTTTAATAAATAATTCCATAGTCAAAACAAACCTTTGATTATTATTTTTACTAACAGAAAAACTTGGGTGTAAGTATTTTAATTCAGTGTTGGTTGTAAAATATCTTCAGAAATTATCTATGATTAAGGATAAGATGTGGGCAAAACTTTCTCCTTCTTTTCCTTCTTGAAGTTAACAATTAAGCATTTTTTTCACAATTGTATGTTTAAAAAATACATACTTTGTTAGTAGAAGTATTTCTAAATGCTCTGATGAAGTGTTGTGTGAGTCACTTGTGGGAAGTTTTAGTGGCTTACACTTAAAATATGTTTCTCTTTTCCTGTAAGTAATGATGGGTCACTTATGTGATCAAATTTTGCAATGCTTTTAAAAAATATATAACACGAATTCTTGAAATAATAACACAAGTACATTAAAGCTAGTATTTCTTATTAAGTGTAGTTGATATAGATTATAGGTAATTAGTAAACCATCATAAGGAAATAAAGCATGCCATGATAAAATAAGATCTTAATACAAATGCTTAAACAGTTAATTTTTAATGTCCCTAAAATGCTCAATGACAGTTACAAAATATATCTTAAAATTTGTGAAATATTGCTTATTAATTAACTCTGATTCTGTCTTATGCAGTGTATCTATAAGTAAAATCACTGAAATATATTTCTTAATATTTGGAGCAAAAATTTATTTTCTTCACCTAGTTCACGGAAAATTATATAAGGGCTCAGCATGAGAGCATTTTACTCTACTACGTGTTGATCCTAGAACAATTGCCTTAGCTTTTACACTTTGAAGATTGAATTTCTGTATATAAAGAATTCTATTTTCTGAATTATTTGTATAGGTACTTCTGCAGGATGTTACATAGTTTCAAGTTCTCTGAGCTGTATACAAAGCTGTTAAAAATCTGTCTTGTTTGTAGGGAAATTCCAACCAAAACAAAAGAATTGGTTGGGAATAAACTTTAACTGCCAGTAAGTTCAGAAAACAACAAAAAAAAGTTAGTCAAAGTCTTTGACCCAGTTCTCCCAGACCTGGATCATTTTTAGAGATCACTAACAAGTAGGAAACAGCTATCAGCTCTTCTTTCTCCCCATGGTTGAACAGTTTACTCAGAAACTAAAGCAACAGTTTCTTAAATCTTCCACTCAGCTACCAGCTATCAAGTACATCTTTCTTTACTGCAAGAAAAAAGTCAGAATCCCTATTTCTGAGAGAGCTTCTAAAGTGCCTAAGGCAAAGCCACCACGAGTGAACAAGGAGCAGAGTCCTAGTGAAGGGTGGTTGTGTGAGCAGCTTCAGCTGCCATTGTGGCATGGCAGGAACCTGGGTGAGATCCAGTTTAGCAAGTTACCCTGAAGGCAATTTAGCAGTTTACCCTGAGGGCTTAGGAGTGTTTGACTTGCATGAGGGTGGACTGCCTCTTCATGAACCTGTTGCCTAAGGAAGTGTATGTGTCCTACTAAGATCTTCAAAAAGATGTCAAATATGCATGCTTGAGGCTGTCACCTGGATACGATAGCAGGCAACGCTACTGTGACAAATTGCCTTCAGTAACAAGGCAAGTCAATGGCGAAGCTGCAGATGCATTTACCTGCTGGGCTGCAGTTATATTTATTTAGTGCTGAGGGCAAGTTCAGTTCCCAAGACACGTGTTTTAACATGTAGCTGTTCCCATTAGTCTTACCAGTGTCTCATTGTGTAACTTGATGAGAATATGGATGGGCTTTCCTCTCCTGAGCTCTCAATATGAGTCTGTAGGAGCAATCACAAGACTGAAGATCACTGAGTTGCACAAAGCTTAAGCTGTATTAGGAAAAATAGTTATGCTTTCTCCATGATCACTGCTACTTTTTTTCATCCAGAATAGGAAATAAATCAGATCTTCAGCATCATCCAAACCCCTTAGCTCACCTTTTCTCTTTTGCCTGCCTGTGGAAAGAAGATTGGCAGTGAATAGGAGTCTGTTGCTCATTGTCACTGTTACCAGCTTTTTAATCTCTCACCCTTTCCTTATCACCTACCCATAGTACCCCTACTCTGAAAGCTGGTTTCTGCCAAATAAGGGCACCAAGCAGACAAAGCCCGGCAAGCTGAAAGAAGTTCAGCCTAGATACCTTAGATGTGTTTACTTCTGAAATGCAACCTTTTCCACAATTTTTCCATTTAGGTAATGGAGAGGGTAATTTAAAATGTTTTGCTGTTTTCTTGCATTTAGGCTGCTTTGCTTGCATGTCAGTGCTGTTTAGTTTGTCTCATAATAGGTTAAATTACAGAAGTTCAAGTATTTATTGTTCTTTTTCTAACATATACTTATTTTACGTGTACAAATTTGTTGCATTTTACTACACATGTGCTTAGTGAAATATCCCTGTAACAAGAATACAGCTAGAATCATATGCAAAACAGCATGACTTTATACATCCTTCTTGTATTGTCTGTCCTACAATGCAAGAAAACTTTTAGATTCAGAATGAATTTTTTAGTTTAAATTTAAAAAGAGATGAGATGAAAAAAAAGATCTACTAGTATTAACAGAGGAGCACTATCTCATGACTGCTTTGTCTTAGCTTTTCTTGATATCACTTGGCTTACAATGTGCTGAGCTAATTTTAGTCCAATGACTTGACTAATGTGAGAAAGAAAGAATATATAATCAGGAAAAAAAAAGACTTTTTAAAATCTTTTTTCTTGTTCAGGAATGTATGGTCATCTGTAGCTTGGTGTTGCACTTTATTATATCACACCTCATTGAAAACATTGTAATGTGCCTGTAGTTACCTAATTTTATTCTTTTTAACTCATCCTTTGATTAAGGTACTCAGGTTGCTGCTGTTCAGCCAAACAGTATCATTTCAAACACAATAGCTTTAACATGTGTTATTCATATGGATGAAACACCCCTCAAAGTCATCTGAAATAGTGAATAAATCTTCATTTTTAAGAAAGCTAAACTCTGAGGAGCAGAATGGAGAAAGACCAGTGATAGTTCCTGTTAATCTTATTTCTATATTTATTTTAAGTTCATTTTAGATAAAATGGTCAACAATTTAATATTCCTGTTGATTTAGGAAGAGCTAGAGTGGATGAAGGGTTAAGTCCATGTCTTCTCTGTAAAATGGGAGAATTTGTTCTTACACAGTGCTCAAAGAAAGAATGTATTAATTTTAAAAGTCCCGTTTCTATTCAGTCTTCTAATATGTGGTAGTCCTGAAATAATAGAATTGGCTAGTTTAGGCTTTTGTGTATATTCAATAAGAACTTTCCTTTTTTATTACACCAGTAAATCAGAGATATTACGATGCTTTCAGAACTTCCAATGCAAATTACATAGTGCTTACATATCAGCTGTTGTATTTCTCTACCACAATAATAAAGCAATGCCTTTATTCTAATTTGCTTCTTCTCATTTGATTTAATTCCTGCTTGCAGGTCAGGGTTCCTCAGAGCACGATGAGATTATTCATATTTCTTGCCAACTTCTAGTTTCAGCTGGCATGAAAAGAGGCTTAGAGAAGTTCTTGCCAAGTCTTGCATTAGTTGTGCTGTAATAATTGTTCACAAGACAGCAGACTCTTTGGGAAAGTCACAAAGTCATGCAATATGCAAAAAATAAAACATTATGCCTCCTCATATTGAATTGAAGACAACTTCTCCCATTCTCTGCTTTCAGTGACCACAAAGTGACTGTGTCATGTTATATTAAAAGCTCATTTGATAAGATATTCTCTCTCTGCAGTAACCTATAGAAGAAGCCAAGGCAGGGGTATATGACAGTAAAGACATATTGTGATACAACCTCACCTGGGACTTCAGGAGTCTGCAGTGCAGCAGCATTGTGGAGAAAGCATGTCTTTGTGCTTAGCAATGGTGAAAGTCTCCCATAAAGTTGTTTGCTCACACTTCCAACCTATGGAAAATTTTACCACCAGCAGATGGCTGTCCCAATAATTTCTGTGGCTGTCCTACATAAGTATTTAATTTTCTGGTTTTGAATCTTGAGAACATCATTGTGTGTGTGCTAGTACTTCATGTGAGAAGGGACAGTGACTATTCCTATCCATTTCCCTTGTGGTGCTACTGACTGTATAGATCTTGGGGCTGACCTTCTTTGGATTACTCCCCTTTTCCTCTAGTCATCTATTCATCTAATGATCCACATGTGTGATCATCTTATGGACTTGGTTAGTACCTTTCTGCTCTTATGTTATCAGTTTTTGATGGGACATCACAATATTGATGAGGTATCTGCCCACAGCCTTCAAGTTTCAGGTGCACTGTGGACACATCTGTATAATAGTGTTTCTGATTTACTCTAGACTCACCGTTATCCTATTGGCTTTTGCTTTCATCAGTTCTGAACACTGATGTGGCATTTGCACAGAATTGCCCACTGTGTAAGTAAGTTCTTTCTTCAGAGTGCAAACAGCTTGCAAATAGTTTGACATTCTTCAGGTATTTTTAAGATTGCCTTCTTCACATGTGCTTTGCATTTATCAACACAGGTTTAAACCTGATATTTTATTGCCTATCTCTACAGCATCATGAAAACTTTTGCAGGCAGGTTTAACTAAACCATGCTGAATTATTTTAATTTATATGCAGTAAATCTTGCCACCTCCCAGATTACCTCCTTTTCCAGATCAGTTATGACTGCATTGATGAATTTAGGCCCTTGCAAAGAACCTTTATCTGTGAAACTAATCAACTTTCCCTTTGCCTCCTAGACTTGACTACTTTGCTTAGAAATTTCAAAGCAAACTTAATTTTTAATTGCCTTAATCTAGAAGTTAATAATTGAAGTTGCAAGAGATATTTTTGTCTTGCAGTATTGGGCCTACAAGAAAGCTGGAGAAGGACTGTTCATAAAGGCTTGTGGTGATAGGATGAGGGGGAACGAGTATAAACTGGAGAAGGGCAGATTTAGGCTTGATACAAGGAAGAATTTCTTCACCATGAGAAAGGTGAGGCACTAGCACAAGTTGCCCAGGGAAGCTGTAGCTGCCCCATCCCTGGAGCTGCTCAAAGCCAGGTTGGATGGGGCCTTTGGCAGCCTGATCTAGTGGGAGGTGTCCCTGCCCATGGCAGGGGGCTTGGAACTAGATGATCTTTAAGGTCCCTTCCAACCTAAACTATTCTATGATTCTATTATTCTATGATTCTATGAAAACGAACTACTGTGTGGCACCAAGATTGAAACCTGCTCTCTTCAGGAAGAGTTTTATTTCATTGTCATATTTCTTCTGAACTGTGTTCTCTGTATTGAGATCTATTAAAAGTTCTCAGTGGCATTATTTAGATTTGATAGGTACAATTTTGTGTGTCTGTGATAACATTGTAGTGCAGAGTTGATTGTGGTTTTTTTATTGCTGCTGTTGTTTATTATCTGTTGCATCTGTTGTTTATTATCAAAAGCAAAATCATTAGTATAATGAAGTGCATCATCTGGCTATGATTTCAGTAGAGTATATCTAATAAACCGAAGCATCTGAAACTGAAATGTGATAAAAATGTGTTCTTTATGTTCAGAGGATATTTGTTTTAAATAAGTGCTGCTAATGAATCTACTGTGAAGCTGAGCTTCTAATAAGTCAAGGATTACAGAAGAATTTGCACAATAGGAGGATATAATTTAGTTTTACACTGATAGTTTGTAATCTGTTAAAAATCTTCTGGATAAAACACATCATACTCTTTTAAATAAAACTTACTGTGAAAATTCAGGTACTGTAAGTTAAATGTGTAGAGGTTGTTTCAGTTATACTCAAATAGCATTCTTCATTGTGGATGAAGAAAAACTCAATCAATTCTTTATGAGTAAAGGTTTTAGGAAAGAGAGGAGTATCATGGCTCATGTAGAAAGACGCTAATACCCTTCAGCCACCAAACAGCCCTCCCCTTCTTTGGTTTTCTTTATTTTTATATAAAGGGACTTTCATAACTCAAAATATAAATTATAGAAGGAGAAGGGAAAATTATTCTTCCAAAGAGCACATATTTTCACCCAGCTTTCTCTCAGAAACTTTCATGTAATCCAGTCCTTAATCACTAGTCTGCGTGTCCTGCCAGTGTCCATGTCTTGTCCTCAAGGAACCCATATTTCAATTTTGCCAGCACTGCTGGTTAAATGCTGACTCAGTACTGATGGTATCATTTCTTGTTCTCTGTGATAGCAAGAAAATTGCCCAAACCTTCATATGCCTGGTTCATCTCATCTCATCTCACAGGATAAGCAAAATACTCATTTCCCAAAACAAAACAAATATGCTTTGGCAGATTTAGGTAGGAGTTCTGTGAATAAGGATTTTTTGAGTAGTTTTTTAACTATGTATGTCTTTTCATACTCACTCTCACTTTAATATAACAAGTCTATCTGCTTATTTAAGGTATATTTAAGATACCTTAAGGAAGTTCTCAGAATTAAATGTTTGCTTTTCTGCATGCTCTATGACTGTAACCTCAAAAATGTTAACCTGACTAATAGTTATAGCTATGCTTCTTCAAACAGTTATTTGGGGTCTGAACAGAGTGAGAGGGAGATTCTAGAAATTTTCTATTAAAATTCTGGGGTTTTTTAAAATATGATAGGATGTATTTCTTATTCATGATAATGGATTTTCAATAATTTTCATACCACTTTGTTAGGAATTATTTTACATTTATTGCACAGTTTAATATTACTCGTAGCAACAACAGTAGAAGGAACTGCAATAAAATGAGCTACATGTTTTGAGTATGAGACATTGTGTCATTAGACATCTCTCCTGATTTTCTTGGTGTATAACAGACAAACTCCAATACCAATCTGAAAATCTGATCTTAGCTCAAGCTTACAACACCTCCTTTAAAAACATTTTCTATCCAATTAACACAAATTCCTTATTTATTAGTTACAGACCAGTCTGTTTGCAGATGAGAAAGAGTAGCCTCTTCTTCTTTGTCTGCTATTCATAGGTGTATTCTGTTTCTCTGGTGCTAGTAGATGTTAGCTTAGCCAAGAGTGGTGGGGCTTCAATGTATTTATCATGTTAATGTTTTACTCCTCCATACCACTTCCCATCTAAGAATAAATATTTATCACATTAAATTAGTAATGAGCTAAGTTTTATTTTAGGAAGGAAACTGCATCAGAGAAAGTTTTATTATTTGCTCATAGTTTAGCTGTTCGCACAGAAAGGAATAAAGGCCTAAGCTGTAAATCCTAGACCTGTGCTTCAGCCATAAAATGTATCTTTTCAATGTTTGGGAAATACTACAATTACTGATTTGACCGAAACAGAATGACTTTACTTGCCACAGAAATATATTGGAAATTACTTAAGGTGAGTTATATTTGCATGCCCAATAGCTTAATTGACATACTGTATTATATGTATCCCTACTAACACACATATTCCAACATTCAGTTGTTGAATTCTTCACCTGCATACAAAACAAATTAGTTTTATTAAAAGTGCATTCAGTTTTTGGATGTAAGGTAGCACTATCTGTTTGGAAGTGTCTGTAGGAAACACAAGCAGCTTTGTGCTGTGTAGGTATAAAACCAAGGTCATCTTAAAAAGCATCAGTGTTGCTTACCTTTCTTTAGGGATCTGTGCTAATAAAGGGTTAGACATAGGTGAAGACTTCATATTTCATGCACAGTAGCATTCAACCTGCATCTAGGTAGTCAGAAATATTACCTACAGACCTTGAGTTAGGTGTTTTGTTTAGTTTTGCAGTTAGATGAAGTAAAGATAAATGCAAGATATCAACCCTTCTGTTTAGTTAGAGGACAATATTTGCTTACTGTGGACAGTACTGAAACTGAGACCAAGACAGTGTAAATAATTCCTGCTGAATACTTTAAAGTTCTGTGCCTAAAAATAGCTATAATGTATAAGAACAGGTAATAAGCAATAGTACAAATAGTAGTTATGTGGGTCTTTTTGTGGGTAGAAACACTTCCACTTAATATCTCTTAATGTCCCACTTTTTTTTTCCCCTCTCTTTCTAGATGCAGCAATTGTTCCATGAAAACTACGAACACAACCGCAAGGGTTATATTCAAGATCTTCACAACAGTAAGATTCACACAGCCATAACCCTTCATCCAAACAAAAGACCAGCCTACCAATATAGGCTGCATAATTACATACTGAGTCACAAAATTTCTCAACTGCGCTATCAAACCATTCAGCTTCACAGAGAAAGTGCCCTGATGAGCAAGCTCAGTAACAGTGAAGTAAATAAGGAAGATCAGCAACTGGGAATAATGCCATCTTTCAATCATTTCCAGCCACGTGAAAGGGATGAAGTCATCGAGTGGGAGTTCCTGACAGGAAAATTTCTTTACTCTATGCTAGAGAACCAACCACCACGGCAGAGCCTAAGCAACATCCTGCGGGCTGCGCTGGATGATACCGTGGTGCAAGTAATGGAAATGATAAATGAGAACTCTAGATCTAGAGGAAGGTTCATTGATTTCAAGGAAATACAGTATGGCTACCGAAGGGTGGACCCGCTGCATGGAGTGGAGTACATTCTGGATTTACTGCTTTTGTACAAAAGGCACAAAGGACGGAAAGTTACAGTTCCAGTGAGACGCCATGCTTATCTTCAGCAGTTGTTTAGCAAACCTTTCTTCAAAGAAGCAGAGGAGCTGAATGTAAGAAGCCTACTAGAAGGTTCCAACACTGACACTCAATCTTTCTCTTTTCTTTCAAATACTTTAAAGACCTTCTCATCATTCCAAGGCACCAAAGACACTGGGGGACACAGTGATAAGAAAATACATATTCTTGTCCCTCTCACAGGAAGATTTGACATTTTCTCAAGATTTATGGATAACTTTGAGAAGACTTGTCTGATTCCCAGGCAGAATATAAAGTTGGCAATAATTCTTTTCAGTTCTGAGTCAGGTCAAGACTCCAGCAAACACATAAAACTGATGAAAGAATACAGCGTTAAGTATCCTAAGGCAGATATGACCCTAATTCCAATGGCAGGAAAGTTTTCCAGAGGTTTAGGTCTTCAAATCGCCTCATCTCAATTTGACAATGGTACTTTGCTGTTGTTCTGTGATGTTGATTTGGTATTCACATCAGATTTCCTCCAGCGATGCAGGGATAACACTATTCAGGGAGAACAGGTTTACTACCCTATCATCTTTAGCCAATATGATCCAAAAGTAATATATGGAGAAAACTCGCCACCTGACAGTAGTTTCATTTTCACAAAGAGAAATGGATTTTGGAGGGAATATGGATTTGGAATTACCTGTATATACAAAAGTGATTTTCTTACTGCTGGTGGATTTGATACCTCAATCCAAGGCTGGGGACTTGAGGATGTAGACCTCTTTACTAAAGTGATAACATCTGGCTTGAAGGCTTTTAGAAGTCAAGAAGTAGGAGTTGTCCATATTTTTCATCCAGTTCAATGTGACCCCAATTTAGATCCAAAACAGTATAAAATGTGCTTAGGGTCCAAAGCAAGTACATTTGCCTCTACCATGCATCTTGCTGAAATCTGGCTACAGAAACATATGGGTATCAGGTACAATCAAACTCTCTCCTGACACCTCTGCCTATTTGGCCTTTTTAGGGGAGTTTACCTCATTATTGTTATTATTATTTGATTTTGCTGTTGTGGTTTTAAACTCCCTCCCCATTGTCTTCCAAGGACTGTTGACCTTAAATGGGATGTCTGCTGTTCACTGATGTTTCTTATACCTATGGAACTGGTGAGATGAATTCCTTCATATTTCCTGTATTTGAAATTCAGTAAAGTCATGGCAACCATGTGATCCCATGGAGAACATCCATCACAAGAGACTGCATCAGAAGAATGTTCTCTTTCAGCTTTGGGATGCAGTTTTTTGTTGCATTTCTCAGTTTCGTTGTATACAAATATTTACTGGTGAAGGTACCACAAAAGTGCTTTATGTTTCTTCTGGGGATGGAACTCAATAAGATAAACTTGAGTTTTATAATTTATATGAGGACTTATATGTATAAATACTACTTTTCTTCATCTTTAGAATTTTTAAAGTAAATTAATAACTATGACTGTACCTTTATTTTTTAAGAAAAATTAAAACTGAGGAGCTACTTGCAAATGCTACTGGTACTGGCTACCAAGGTCCTTAAATGTCTTATTATAATAACAAACTCCTCATTGTTGTCCACTCTTAAGTGTAAATGAACTTTATTTTCACAATGAACAGGATTTAATTAAATGCTTATGTATAATTTAGAAGATTTGTGAATCAACGTCCTTCATTTGCAGGCAAGAAGAAACTGACTTAACACGGTTATTTATGATAAAGTGAAGGTGTACAGTATTTGGGGTTTGAAACACATAATATAAGTTGCAGTTTCTCTTATTAGCAGGAGTCTCTAGTACCTACTTTTACAATCCTCTCATAAAGGTGCACTTGATACAAAATCTTAAAAGTTAAAGCTGTATCTATTTTAACATTTGCCATTAATATTAGAACTCAATAGCAATTTGTTGTTAAAATTAAAATAATTGTAGAATAATTATTTAAGTTTCAAAATTTACTATTACTGGTCAAAGTTCCTTGCCAATATGTTTATATTAGTGGAGGTTATAAGGCTGAATCTAATTTTTTTTCTGGACAACCTGAAGTTGTCATATTGTGGATTCCAGACTGAAGTATTTAAAATCATAACAACATAAGAAATAATAAAATCTATTTCTGTATTTTAGAGAAATGTTTACATAGGGATATGTGTGTACGTATATGTGTGTGTGTGTATATATATATGTGTGCCTGTGTACGTGTGTATATATCCCTATGTATAGATAGAGAGAGTCACTTCAAAGTAATTCTTCTTTTTCATTTCATGCAGTGATCTATGACAATCATTGTTAATTTTGCCACATTCTTGGAAAATTTCATGGTACACTATAGTAAGAGCTCAAAGGCATCCAAGAAAACATAAGATATCATCCAAACTTTAATACAGTGAGTACATTTAAAAACCTCAGTAACCTTGATTTCAAACTATATTTCAAACAGATTTCAGTAAGAAAAAGAAAGTAATTACTGAACTTAAGAGTTCAAGTTTTTCATCTGTAACTAATTTCTTCAGTGTTACCATTCAAAGCGTATCTAAGAGACTTGAATTGACTGACAGTTCTTTTTGTATGAAGATATCCTGATAAATGTCCACAAAAGCACAAGGAGGCTGCATAGGTCAGTTTATGTGTGTTATCTGTGATTCTCTGTTCTGGATTTACCATGCAAAGAAAAAGGCAGTTCTGAAAAAGAGTGAATAGACACAGAACTAAGGGCCTGACCATAGTTTTTTATACGTTTTCAAAAAGGCCATCCTCCTTGCCTTGGAGAAGGTAGTAATTATAAGAAATGAAAACAGATAGAAGGTAATTTATGCTTCTCTGCCCTCCCCAAGTCTTGGCTTGTTACTCTTCTGGAGGCTCTTGCCTTCCTACCCCAGTATTGAGTGCAAATGTCATGCTTGGCTCAATAAGAAAGCCAAGAACAAGGAACATAGAAATTACTTGATCAATCTCAACTAACCGATGCAACTCAGAATGTAAATATTAAAAACTCAATGCCTGTTGATAAATGTTTGTGATGATTTCATAAACATGAAAAAAAAAGAAGAAAAAGATTTGCAGAGGCGTCTAAGGAGATCATTGCCTGCTGGGAGGTATTACAGTGCTTATTTCAGTTGCTTAACTTTATGGCCAGAAGGTATTTGCTCAACTCAAAGTAACATTGTAGACTAGAACAAGAAATTAAATCAATCATTCAGTGGGGATAAAAATGTATACAGAGGGCTTGCAGGACCAAGTCCTACATGATATAAGCAAACGCTAGAATGTACCAGTACAAATATTTATTTAGTGTCTGACTGATTTCTTTGTTTATATGAAGAATTACTTTTTTAGAAACTTGGTTATAAACATTTATTATGAAATATTGCATTGTCTTTTGAAATAACCACCCTGAGACAACTTGAGAACTTGTGTTGATTTGCATCAGGAGTAATATGCCCTCTAAGAACATTAAAAGAGAAAAAAAAAAAACCAGCACAAAAGTGTTAGCGTAATGTTATGGATGTATAGATTAAGATGGGAATGTTTATGCTAGTCAATTGTATGCTTTTATCTTGTCTGAATCATAATCTTCATTGTAAAATGAAATCTCCATGTGAATGATGTCCCTTTGTAAATATGTAACTAATGGATTCACAATAGAAGATAGTGACCAGTTTTTCCCAAAATCTTCTCAGCCTGGGAATAGGTTCCCTGGTTTCATTACTGGGAAATGGGTTACAAACTGATCACACTTGACCTTTCAGACACTACCCGTCTTAAAAAAACCTCAGCAATCCCTAACCCACTCCCATTCTGAAGCATTTTTGTGTTCTCAGTGCTTAATTTAAGAGACTGCTTGCATCTTCCATTTGAAGAAGAAACATCATGTTGCGCTTCCTAAGACTTGCTAAGTATGCTCCACATCGAGGCAGTGGTTCTGAAGCTGGAGAAAGGCAAAGGACCTGGGGAGGTACGGGGCTTAGCCATGGGATCTCTGTTACCTCCTTTCTGCCACCAGCACTGCCAGATGCCTCTCCTTGGAGCTGTAAACATGCAGCACAAGCCAGCACAGGAAAGAAGTTGGGCTTGCTGCTGCCAGCTGCTTCTGGGAAGAAAAAGGGATGTTATAATCAGGGTTTAGGAGGAGTGAAAGGTGGTTGCCGAGTGGAGATTTCGTTTGGTTGTAGTGGCAGGGTTTCTTGTTCAGATCCTGTGTCTCCTTGTCCCCAGATGGAAACGGAGTCTGGTCCCATATCTCTTCCCTTTTTCCTCTCCAGCAATTTTCTGAAGGAAGGGGCAAAACCATCAGTCTTTCCAGTCAGTGATGGTAGTGGGTCTGGACCATTCACTTGGAGTCACATGGCACGTGAGGGGTAAAAGGTACCAGATGGTCTTCCCAAGAAAGCAGCACAGTGAGAGGCAACTCATGTACTCCCTGAAGACCAGAAAGATGTGCAAAGAAGTGCCTTTTGGAGCTTTTATAACTGTGCATGCTTAGCGGTTCCTCAAGACTCTTGCAAAAATTATAATGTTGAGTAAAATGGCTCATAGGAGTATATTGTAGATCCTGAGGAACTCTAGAAAATTCCAAGGACTTTCTTTAAATAGAGCAAATAAGTACTTTAAACTTCTTTTGGTTTCTTTAGAAGTAATGCTAGTGATTAGTTAAGATGTAGTTTGCCACAGAGATTATTTTTCTCTAAATAACAATTCTAGATTTAAGACACAATCAAAACCCAAGTACAGTCTACATCTGATTTTCCTACAACTTGAAATCAGTTAAAATTTTTGTAAAAAAAATACAGACTAAGAATTGATGAGTCGCTTATTGGAGTAAAGTTTCTGCTCTGTTTTTAAGGGAGGATCACATGAGAAGAAAACAAAAAATGCCCATAGCAGATAGACACAAAAATAAGCTATTATGTGAGAAAGCAGTGATTACTATCATCCTAAACTGCAGTATAATAAGATGTTTCACAAAATCTGATTATATACTATATCTGAGGGTTATAATTACCATAAGTCTGAAAGTATTATATAAAGTTAAATCAATCCATTTTAATGCATTCATTTCTTAGAATAAATATCATTATGTTTTCTTCCGTCAGAATTTATTTACGTTATTAATGAGCTGGCTATTCATGATCCACTCTCTTCTTCCTGCTTTTCTTTTTCTTGGGTCTTCTTATTTGCAGTATATATTGTGACAGTACTTGAAACTTTATGAGCTAACATGTTTATATTATGGTTTTATGATGGCACTGCCTTATAAATCTGCAGAACTAGAGCATTTTGCTGAATGAGTTTCCAGTTTTGCTTCAACTTGTCCATTTGCAGGTCACTCTAAATTATAAGAATTATGGTTGGACTCAATGATCCAGTGGGTCTCTTCCAACCTGTTGATTCTATGATTCTATGAATATTATTATTTAATCCGTCCTCTGGTCTCCTTCATACTAGAATTTCACCAAGCCAAGGAAATGCAAAACCTTTCCAATCCTTAAGTCTGGAAAAAATGAACAGGATCTGGGGATTTTCTTGATCTGATCTCCAAATTTTTATCTAGAATTCCAGAAGCATGTTTATCAGTTCCATCATTTTAGTAAAATAAGTAATAGTAAGATGTAATATCAACAGTTGGACTTGATGATCCTGGAGGTCCTTTCCAACCTAGTAATTCTGTGAAGATAGCACATATATGGACTATATGATGCAAACTGTAATTTTACATCCTTATTTTCCAGGCACCTGATTATTCACCAGATGTTTACCGTTTATAGGAACTTTGAAGATAAATTAAAATAATCCTTGCTGATTTAGTGTTTATTTAGCATTAGTGGAAAGCTTAGCCAAGTGGGCAGATCAAAATGTGCTATATACTATAGGCTGCTGAGCTTTGGTTCTTTTCTAGTGCCAGTGGGAAGATCTCCTCAGTGCTGCATAGGATGCCTGCACTGGGGTAGTGTTCTTCACAAAAAAAAAAAACATGTCTAGCAATGATTTTATATGGTTGTAAAGCTATGGGCATAGCATTGAATTTCTTACAGCAAGTGAGACTTACTCAGCTTACCTGAACATGTGAGAGACTGATACATTCAGAGAGACACTGGTGTGGCATAATCAGATTGTAGGTATATAGGTTAAATACATCTGCTGCCACAACTTCGGTGCACAACCACT
Source organism: Piaya cayana (assembly GCA_013389865.1). Lineage (NCBI taxonomy): Eukaryota > Metazoa > Chordata > Aves > Cuculiformes > Coccyzidae > Piaya > Piaya cayana. The sequence continues at coordinate 817 of WAAB01001428.1, read as the reverse complement.
GAAGGCATCCCTTTAAAAAGGAGGCCTTAACAATACAAGTGACTCTGTGAAAATACTCCTAGAAGAGATACACGCTAGCTAACATAAGTGCCAAATACTTCTACTTATAGCACGTAAATTGCCTTTAGGTGATTTCATCAAAAAAGGATAGTAATAATAAAATGAATCATGAAGAAAATATGCTTGCGCCTTATATCATGAAGATTTTTATTAAAGATTATTTGGGAAGCCTTCATGACTTGTTTTCACCCTTGCTTTACATTCTCCTAGCTGTCTTGGACAGTCATGAGAAGTACAAGCCTGAGTATGTACAAAGCATCATGATATCCAGGGATCCACCTTCATGCTTCTGGTTTGTGATTGCTGGGACACTGGTTTGAAAGGAAGGAGAAGATACAGATGCAGTGCTCAAAACAGATTAACTATGTAAACACAACCTTTAATTAAAGTAGATGGGAAAATATATCACAAGAAATAGACTGAAAGAAACTGCAGAAAGGAAAGAGATTAGAAAGGTTCAATATCAAAACAAGAACTAGCATAGATATAACCATGAAGCATTGAGTCTAGAATGCTTTGCAGTGCTGTTTGAGAAGCATGGGAAAAATGTTATAGGAAATACTTCTGCAGCACTACACCCCACTACTTTACTTGGTTAGCTCTAGGAGCAAATGCCAAACTAGTATTAAATTATTCCTGCTTTTATTTTCTTTTGTCTGAGCCCAAAAGAGCTGCATTTGTGCCCATTGCTTTTCATCTACCCTGTGTGATAAATATCTATTCCGATGCTTTGTTACTGATATTTCACAGAATCACA